>PVLA01005932.1:0-63040 GCA_004027455.1 Hydrochoerus hydrochaeris
CCTCTTTCTTTTTTCTTTTTTGGTTTCTTGAGATAGGGTCTCCATGTAGTCCAAAAGGCTGGCCTTGAACTCACTGTATAACCCAAATTGACCTTGAACTCACAGTGATCCCTTCCAAGTGCTGGGATGACATGAGTGTCCCATCCACCAGGATACAAAATCATTTTCTGTCACATAATTCTAATGCACAATGTATGTGCTCTCTGATTTTAAGCAATCCCAAGATATACTAAAACATTCTTTGTGTTGTGTATGTATGTATATATATATGTATGTATATATATATATATATATATATATATATATATATATATATATAATTTGAACCACACAGTCCTACTGTACCATCAGTATCACAAGTAGATCAAAAAGATTTAGGGAATGAGAATTGCTGTTGGAAACCCCAGAAACAAAGGTAAGTTTCTCTTTTATGGGCTTTAGGGGAAAGTAACTGCGAGTAAGTTAACATTTTGGGGGAGCTATATTGTGAAATTTTTACATTGAAGACTCTTGTTAACAAAATTTTACATTGATTTCAGGTGTTTTTTGCTTATGTACTCTATAAGTACAGATAATGAATATAAAGTATATTTTGTTGTTCACTAACCAAAGGCTAACCCAGACCCTATGTGTTTTACCCTTCCTGTTTAAGAACTTGGTTTGTCTTTGTTTGGATTCATAGAAATTCTATTTTCACTGTTAAACTGATTTCTAGTGTTATTATTGTTGAGAATGGCAATTGTTTTTGTCATTTGAACTTCAAAATTATTTTTCTGCTATAAAGAGAAGCTTTTGGTTTTAGATGACTGCTTAGATTAGCTTAATGTTATGTGCAATGAAAATAGTATTTTCAAATGCTTTTGTGCACAGGTTTTGTCTCTGTATCTTACTATTGTTAGTCAGATACAATGGGCACGCCTGTCTTATTACTATGTGTTTAATTTATTTAATGGATGCTTGATTGGAATTTTATTAAATTGTCTTTATTGTGTATGTCATTTTCTTTCCAGGAAAAAACCATTTTATTAAATAATTTTTTCTTACTTGATAAATTATGTTGAAGATTTTCCAAATGTCCTAGTTGAGTTGATTTCTAATGTTCCTAGATTTTTAACTCTTTGACATGGTTATTTTTTTAAAAAACATTGCTACTGAGGATATGCATAAAGAAAATGCAGATAAATAAATTGGAAAGTTTCCATCTTTGCTTTGTAATAATTTGAATAATTCAGGAAATTTTATTCTTTTCCTATCAGATATAAAGCAATTCTAGAACCTTCTACACTTTAAAGATGGATCTTTGACATTTCTAAAGACAGTCTTTTCATAGTGTATTCATGTTCTATTTCCTCAATTTATTATGTTCCACTAGAAAATAATTATTTCTAAATTTCCTAATTAGTATCTGTGCATGTCATATTTTCTTACAGGTATTTTAACCTTTTAAATATCTTTGATTATATTGTTTCCATCATTTAAGTTATATGTTTTAGACTAGATAAAATATTTAATTGGTACTTTTTTTTGGTACCAGTAATCAAACTCATGACCTCACACTTCAGGCAGATGCTATGCCACTGAGCTATTTCCCCAGCCTTAATGGTATTTTTAAGGAAGATATGTTAAAGTTGTAAATAAAGCTTATTAGTAAGTGCTAAATAAGACTAATTAATTTATTTCCTTTCAGTCTGTAGTTTTAATAATAAAAATTTAAGAATAAAACTTTTTTCTATAAAATACTTTTTAAAAATTTTCGAGTTTACCTAAACTGTCTAGGCTGAACACAGACCTAACAGCCTTCCTGTCTTAACTTCTCAAAGTACTGGAATTGTAAGTGTGCACCATCACACCTGGCAAATGTTCTTCCTATAATTGCTTTAATTTACCTCAGGTTTTAAATATGACATCTTTTTGGTTGTTGTTGATTTCTGGATAATTTCATCCTTAACTCAGTGATTGAAGGAAAATACTTCATAATTTCAAAGCCTTGCTTTTAATGGGAAAGGAGATGTTTAATGGGAAGTAATTTTCCTGATAACAGCAGAGAAAGCCCCCATACTTTTCTGAAGGTCTTTAATGTTATCTTTGAGGTAAGCACCTCATTGATTCCCATAAATTGTGAATGTAAGAGAAATATGTTTTCTATAGAATGGAAAATTTATTGTGTTTTTCTAATATGTAAATATAGTTTGGCTGTATTATTAGGTATTCTATATCTTCTTTTGCATATGGACAGATGTTGAGTTCACATAGTCTGACAAATTTAGGAGGAAACGTGTTAAAGTATCCACACTGACTGTGGTTTTGCTGATTTTTCTCATAAAGTCTTCTTTTGGTGATATTTGCCCTAAAGCAATTTTTTTTCTGGCTTTATATATCTTAAAGCTATGTTATTAGCACAGATATTTGTGACTTTATTTTTTAATTGAATTTTTAATACTGTTTTTTTGTGTGACCCATGTAAGACTTTTAACTTTATAATCTCTTTTATTATCATCATCATTATCATTACCACCACTAGTTTTTTTATGTGTGTGGTAGTAGTACTGGAGATCAAATATCTGACCTTGTTTATGCATGCTAGACAAGTGTTATATCACTGAGCTGCACCCTTAGCCCTCTAAATATTACTTTGACTTATGATTATTAAAAACTGTGATGGGTCTTTTTATGCCAGCTTGAAAGCTAACAAGTTAACCTGCCCTAGTTGCATGGATTCCAGCAGAAGACATGAAACTCCTGAGTCAGAATCTAAGAACGGTAGTACTTGTAACAGTAACAACAGCAAGCATAGCTTCTTATTTCCAGTAGCGTCTGTTTCCACATACTATAAAGAGGGCCAGATAACATCTGTACACTCAATTACTTGCATTACAGAAAAGGAATCCTGAGCTTAGGGAACCTGAATCTTTTTATCTTGAGAAGTGGGAGGTCTGCTCTTTGCTCTGGTGTGGAAACTATCTCTGCTTTCCAAGGCTATTTACTATACTGTCTTGAAATAGCCTTGAAAAGTTAGTCCAACTGTCCAGAAACAAGAGAAACGCATGTGACAGTTGTCTCCCAAGAATAATTCCACTTATTTGCCTTGGCTTGTCATCATTGCTCCTTTCTGTCCTCTTTTAACTCTAATTTTAGTTTTCTTTTTTAATAAGTAATACTATGTGTTTCCATTGTTCCAAAGAGATCCAAAGAAATCCAGTCTCCCTCTCACCGTAGTTCCTCAGTTGCCCTTTATAGTGGTAGCCAATACTAGCAGATTATTGTGAGTCTTCTGGAGATTTTTAATACATATGCAAACATTCATATATGTTTTCTTCTTACACATTTTCTACACCAATATCCTGCTGTGTGTAATTTGTTATATCCCTGCAACTACCCCAAATGAACTTCATTGTTCTTCCTTATAGTTACTTTATATTTCATAGGTAGGTGCACCACATTTTCTTAAAGATGGACATTGTTCTTGGTATTTTGAATGTATGTAAGTGTGTATGTAGGATTATTCCTCATAGTCTTGTTTTGTCAGGGATGTTTGTATTTCTCATAACTATCATATATTTTCATAGATACTTGGGTCTCTGTATGGACATCTTTTTCTCTTCTATTGATCTAATTGCTTAGACCTGTTCCAGTGTTATTCTGTTCTTGCCAAATTAGTTTTTATGCTTCATCCTAATATTCAAGAATTCTACTCTTCCTTCAGTTTTCTTTTTTCTGAATATTTGTGTCCTTTTACTTGATATTTCCTTTGCAAAATTAGAATTATCTAATTTTGAAGTAAAAATCTCTTTTCTAATATAGTTATTGCTCTTGTTGTGTGGACTGTACTCATTTCCAGAGTTAGTTAAAGGCCATCATCTTTTTCTTCTAATTGTTTCAGCAAAGTTTTTTTTTTTTTTCTTTCTGGGTATCAGGGATCAAACTCATGACCTTGTGCTTACCAAGCAGGCACTTGAGCCACTGAGCTAAACCCCCAGTTTCATGCAACTACAATACAGTTAGATTATTTTATAACATTTGCTCTGAATTTTTTGATTTCACCAATGTTTTTAATTTATATACATTAAAGTTTCAGTGTGTTTTGATAAAGCATAGTGTCACATATTTATAATGTATCATGCAAAATAGAATCACCATTCTAAAATAGTTTCCCATATTTTAACTTTTTCACTCCTAGAATGTCCCCCGACAGCCACTTAGTTTTTAGTGTCTCTGCTGACTTCTTTTGTTTCGTTACATCCATATCATTTTGCACTTAACATTAGTTCGTTTTTAGCTCAAGTAACATTCCTTTGTATACCATAGTTTTGTTTTTGTTCAGTTATGAAGGGAAATTTTGGTCACTTCCAGTAGTTTTTGACTATTAAAAACAAAGCTGTTACAAATTCATAAATGTAGATTTTTGTGTAAGCTCATTTTAAAAATCAGTAAGTAAATGTGTAGCAACATAATGCTATATCAATGGTAAGGTTTCTTGGTGTTTTTAAAATTAAGATCACAGTCATTGATTGTGATTGGAAAAATGACTTGGTATTAGGCATTTCTATGTAAGAATATGATTTTCCTGCCCCCATTTAGTTTCACTTTTTCCCCTTAGTAAGGTTTTAAGGTTTATCAAGATCGTTATACATGTCTGTCTTAATTTATTCCTAGGTATCATAACACATTATTATTTGTGTAAGTAATGGCCTTTGACTTATTAATAATGTGACTAATTTCTTGTCTTTTTCAGTAATAATTTTTCATAATCTGGTTTTCCAAGCATATAATCATGTCATCTACAAATAGAGACTATTTTATTTCCTATTTACAAACTTTTATACCTTGAAAGTTTTTTACTAACTTGATTGTTTTGGCTAGTGTGTCCAGAATAATGTTACATTAAGATAATAGTTGACATTCTTAATGGGTTTTTTAATTTCATTGGGAGTGCTTCTACTGTTTCTCTCTTAACATAGTGCTGAGAGAAATTTTAATGATAATTTTATCTATTGGCTGATAAAATTATCTTTTTTGAATCATATTCAGTGTTATGCTTATTTCACAAAAATAATTTAGAAGGCTTTATTTCTATGTTGTGGAAGTACAATTGCTTAAATAGGATTTCAATCATATACTTTTGAAGCGTTACTATAATTCCCTGTGGCATTAGCTAGGCCTCATATTTTATTGAAGGATCCCTCTTAAAAACTGTTTATTTTACTTTGTTTTTGCTCTTTGTTTGTTTTACTTGTAAATTAAACAAATTTTTGACCCTAATGTATTTTCTTTATAGAAAACTGTCTACTTCATTACCTCATACAGCAGAGCAAGGTCATCACTAATGGATACTTAACTTCTATCATAATGTGATTATTTCCTGAAATTGTCCTTTTTTTGTCCTTCTGAGGAACTTGAAACTGCTCAGCCACTGAACTACACCCATAGTCCTTTTAGGTTTTAATTATGAACCGCGTCTTTCTAAGTTGCCTGGGCAGGACTTGAATTTTTAGTCCTCCTGTCTTAGCCTCTGTGACTGTTAGGATACAGGATCCTGGCTTCCAATTTATTCTTAATTTACATATTTGTGTTTGTACCTCCCTAGCCTTTTTATTTTTATCTAACAATTGCTTTCTTTTGCTTTCCTGAGGCTGTGCTTTTTCTGAGTTTAATGTTTTGGGGGTATTAGTTATTTTCTTTCATCTTTATTTTTCAGCATAAGTATGCAAAGCTAAGACCTTTTCTCTGAAAATGTTTTAACTCTGTCCAATAGGTTCTGATAAGTAACTTTGTAAAAATTATCATTGTTTTTTTTTTAAAGATCATTATGCAAAGTTGAACTCAGGGGCTCTATATCCCTAGCCCTGGAATATTTTTTCTAACACAAAAGTTATTTGATAATATCTTTTAATATGCATATGTTGAGAAACTACACCAGCATTGGTGAACCTGTTGCATGTGCATGCCTCAGCAGACTGTTTGTATCATCAAAAGCTCTAAAAGGGTCACTGCCATATACCCTGTTTTTGCCATTTGTGTTGTAGTTCTATTGCATTTTCATCAGAAAATGTCTGTATTATTTCTATATTTTGTACATTTACCATGATTTTCATTCTTAATACATGATCATTTTTGGCAGATACTCAGGCCAGTTTAAATGGTCTTTAATATTCATTTATGGTGCACTTGATCTCTCATGGACTAAGATGAGTTACAGTCTAGTACCACTAATGTTTGTATTTTTTTTGTTTAGTGCATAGACTTTGCTTTATGAATGTTGATGCTATTACTGGGTATAAACATTTACAGTTTTTGTAACTTAGGTATAAATGGTGTTTTTCAATATTACGAAAAGTCCTGTTTGAATAGCTTTTCCTTGGGTTCAACCTTCCATAATAATAATACTGTAATTCATTCATTCCTTTAGTTTTTATTTGCCTGATATATTGTTTGTTTTCTTTCTTTCTTCCTTTCTTTCTTTCAACTTTGTGTTTTTTACTAGTACATGCTTGTAGTAAATAATGATTATATTTCTTTTGGGGAGTTGGTACATATACATAATCTTTTCCCATTGTCAGGTCTTTTTTCATTACATACCCCTTCCCTCCTTCCCTTTCTAATCATCTCTTGATCCTCTTCCCATTGGAAAACCTTCTATATCCTTACATCCTATTATCTATCATTAACTTTGCTCTACATTTTAGGCTTCATACATAAGAGGAACCATGCAATATTTTAAGTTTTTGGGTCTGATTTATTTCAGTTACCATTACAGTCTCAAGGTGTATCCATCTTCCTACAGATATTTCAAGTTTATTTTTATGGCACAGTAGTACTCCATTGTCTATAAATACCACATTTTCTTTGTCCATGCATCTGTTGATGCACATATAGGCAGCTTCCAAGAGTTTCTATTAAGAATTATGTTGCTGTAAACGTGGGTATGTATGTATCACTGTGATATGATGTCTTTAACTGTTTCAGGAAGATACACAGGAAAATAACTGGGTCAAGTAGAATTTCTAGTTTTAGTTTTCTGAAGAATTTCCTTACTGACTTTAATAGTGATTGTGTACTAATTTACATTCTCACCAACAATGAAACAGGGTTTCTTTTCTTCAACAACCTCATCACCATTTGTTATTATTTGATTTCTTGATGACAGCCATTTTTTGTGGACTAAAATGGAATCTTAATGTTTTAATTTGCATTTCTTTAATGGACAGACACATTGAACATTTTTTTTAGATATTCATTGACCATCTGTACTTCTTCAGAGACTAGTCTGTTCATTTCAGTTGCCCATTTTTTAACTGACTCTTTTGCTTTGTTACGGGAGTCTAATTATGTTGAGTTACATATATAGTTTAGCTGTTAGTCTCTCTAGTCCAAGGAATAGCTGGCAAATTTTTCTTATTCTGTAAGTTTACTTTTCACTCTGTTGATTGTTTCTTTTGCTGTACAGAAGCTTTTTAATTTGATATGATACTATTTATTGAGTCTTGGCATTATTTCCTGTGTAATTGGGATTCTTTTCACTTTTTTTTGTTTTTGGTACTGGGAATCGATCTCACAACTTCCCACTTGCCAGGCAGGCACTGTGCCACTGAGCTATATCTCTGGCCTCTGGGGTTCTTTTCAGAAAGTCCTTGTCTGTGCCCATGAGTTCAATAGTTTTACATATTTTATCTTTAACATTAAGTTCTTGATTCATTTTGATTTCAGTTTAGGGTATAATGAGAGATCTTCTGCTTGTGGATTGCTAATTTTCCCAACACTATTTAGAGAGGCTGTTATGGTTTCTCCAGTATATGTTTTTTGGGCCCTCTACCAAAGATCAAGTAGTTGAATGTGCTTGGATTTGTTTCTGCATTGTTTTGTTCCATTGATCCTCATGTCTGGTTTTATAACTGTAACCTTGTAATACTGCTTTTGCTATTCTGGGTCCCTTATGGTCCCCTATTAAATTTTAGGATTATTTTCTCTAATTCTATAAAGAATACTATTGGTATTTTGATTGAGTTTACATTAAATCTGTATATCAATTTTGGAAGTATGGCCATTTTGATAGTATTGGTTCTACCTTTAGAAGTGTCATGCATGCATGCCATGCTGTTTGTATCATTGAAAGCTATAAAAGGTTCGCCAAACAAAGTATCTTTCTGTGGAGATCCTTTTCCTGTCCTTGTCTTGGTCTGGGAAGTTTATATTTGTAATTCCATGCAAATGTTATTGGAATTCTAGCAAGTTAATTCTAGTCTATTCCAAGTGCAGTAAAGACATAGACATATTTATAATTGTAGGGGGCCAAGAGGTCCTACATCTGGCCAGGATGAAGGTTCATTGAAACAAAGACCGCAACCCAGGGCCTAACCCAGATTTTATTAATTTGTGAAGAAGGTAGTGGCTTGAAGATGAGTGACTGTGAGAGTGGCGGGGAACATGTGAGTACTGTGAGCTAGGCTATGTAGGAGACCTGAAAGCACCTCAGCAATATGCAGAGAAGAGGATACACAGAAAGACTAATCTGCATAACACAGGTGAGGTAGCATTTAATGTTTATTTAGGTGGGAGTGCTTTAGCTCTGGTGTGCATACTTTTCTACCCTTGGAAGTCATAGCCTTTTATCTTGAGGCTCCAACAAGTTGATAGCCCTGGAACAGTGGCTCTACATCTTGCCTGGCTCAGCCATGTTTTGATGGGAGTTACAGAGTGGGGAAACAGCACTTTTTGCCTAGCTTTATAGATTATGCATTGGCACCTCAGCTAGCCCTCTTTACATTACTTAGAGCCAGTTGAAGGGAAAAGGACTCCTTTTCCTATACATATCCCTTTTATTTCTCTTTCTTGCCTAATTGCTCCTCCTGATGTTTCCAATACTGTATTGAACGGGAGTGACGATAGTGGACATCCTTGCCTTGTTCCTGATTTTAGAGGGAAGGCATTCAGTTTTTACTTATTTAATATGATGTTAGCCAGTTGATTTGTCATTAAAGGCTTTCATTGGATTGAGATGAGGCCCTTCAATACCTTTTTCCTCAGAGTTTTTATCTTGAGTGGATGCTGGATTTTGTCTGGTGTTTTCTGTGTGTTGAGATGATCGTGTGATTTTTGTCCGGTTTATGTGATGTATTACATTTATTGATTTGTATGTGTTGAACCATTTATCCTTGGGATAAAGCCTATGTGGTCATGATGTATCTTTATGATGATTTGAAGCATTTTGTTTGCCAGTATCTTGATGAGAATACAGCTGTATTCATTAAAGGGATTGGTCCCTAATTCTCCTTTGGTTAGATCTTTGTCTGCTTTTAGAATCAGGGTAATGCTAGTTTCTAGAAATGCTGTTGTGGGGGAATACTCATTCCCTTTGAATTTCATTAAAGAGTTTTAGGAGTTTCGTATTAGGTCTTCCCTAACAGTCTTACAGAATTCAGCAATCCATCTGGTCAATTTAGTAGAACTGTCTTATCATGAAGACATGATGAGGTGAGACAGTAGGAGGCCACTATAGGCCTCAGCCAAAACCAGTGATTTATAGAGGTTTATTTACTATAAATTAGCTCTCGTTGCCAGACAAGGGGCCAAGGCCTAAGACAAACTCACAGATAAACATAAAAAGCCAATTAGTTAATTTTAAATCCTGCTTAGAATCGCTTTATAGTGGTCTCCAACACATCATATTGTTGGATTTTGTTTATTGATGAGTTCTACTTACTTGTGTCTTTTGATTAAGGAATTAAGACCATTCATATTGACAGTTATTACTAAGAGGTATTGACTTATTCCTGTCATCGCATAGTTTTTCTGATTGCTTTTCTTTCTCTTCTGCTTAACTACTCAACCTACTTGTTGGGTTCACGGTATTAAACTTTTTGGCATTGCTCTTTTCATTGTCTCTTTCTAGGGATATTCTTGGGAATTTTTCAAAATGCTGCTTTGGTCATCATTAGTTTCTTTAAATATTCCTTATCATGGAAGTATCTTACTTCTCCATTCATCTTGAACAATGATTTTGCAGGAAATATCAGCCAGGATTGGACATTTTTTCCTTTTAGGGCTTGAATCACTTCATTTAAAGTCTCTTTTGTCTTTCAAGATTTGTGTTGAGAAGTCTGCTGTACCTTTGTAAGTGATTCAATGCTTTTTTTTCCTAAAAACTTTTAATATTCTATTCTTATGTTGAACTTCTGGAATTTTGAGTATGATATAGCAAGGAGAGGTTCTTTTCTGATCTTGGTTATTTCAGATTCTATATGTGTCACTTATTTGTATATTAAATTCTTTGCTCATATTTGAGAAGTTCTCTGCCATTATTTAACAGGGATTTTTTTATTTGCCATTTGTATTATCTTCTGATTTTTTACTAATTTCATTTAATTTTAGATTGGTCTTTTCTGTCTCTTCTAGCAGCTATTGGGTCTATTTTTTGTTTTTTAAGGTCTCTCTCTATAATGATCAATGACTACAACCCTATCTTCTATTTCCAACTTTCTGTCTTCACGTTAGTTGCTTCTACTGCCTGTGCTTTCAATAGAATTCTTAATGTGTTAAATTTCTGTTTGGTACCTTTGTGTGGTCCTGGTTGTTTTCCAGAGTGGACATTCATGTTTTGTGTAATTTTGTTTAATTCAGCTAGATTTCTACTGGTGTCTTCTGTAAACTCATGGATTATTACTTTATGTCAATTATCTGTTTAGTTATATCATCTTTAAGGCTGCTAAACATCTTATTGATCTATGTTTTGTTTTGTTTTGTTTTGTTTTTCTCTCCTCTGTTACCCTTCTGATTCGGTTGTCTGGCTTTTGATTTCTACTTCCTTGTCCCATGTATTACTTGCTTTGAGGGAGTTAGTAGTTTTGGAAGCCTTTTTGGGCTGAGACCTGCTAGCTGATGGATAGTGGAAGACTTTCTGCTTGTATGGAGATCTCTTTGGTGTCTGTTTTTCAGTGATGTACTCTGGATGTGGGTGACAACTACTGAATGGCCCTTTTCCTCTTTGCCAGAAACCGCTCCCTTCATTCATTTGGGAGTGGAAGTTGCAGTGTTTTTGTAGCTAGTTCTCCAGGAGTGAGCACTGCAGTATTGTTAATGATACAAAGGCAATCCAGATATTGGCATACAGGGAAAACTAATTAATAGCAATAACTCTTCCAGTTTGGCTATAGTACAGTATTGAAGAGCAGTAACAATAATGACATCAAAGACAGTCTAGATAATGACACACCCAAAAAACCAATAATGTGACACACACATTCATGACAGGGCTATAAGTTATATATGTCACAGTTAGGTGGTTCTGATTTGAATATGTTACATTCCTACCTGTGTGAACCACTGGTGGTACATGTGTGATGTACAAGCCGCATGGGATAGTCCCGTCAGATGGTATAGACCACCAAGTGGGAGAGTCGGGACAGTTATATATGTACCCAGTGGTTAAAGCTGAGCAGAACATGTTAACCATAGAAAAGAGATCATAATTATAATATAAACAATTTGACAAATCAAATGTTGACCTACAGTAAACATCTAATAAATGAACAACTTTTATCTCCATTAACAACACAACAGTATTCAACAGTAGCAGCATAAAGAACCATAAAGCTTGTTCCATAAAACATGTTTACCACAGGGTCATAATTCATATGTCTTGCTGCCAAGTGCCTTTGATTTGAATTGACTATTCTGTTGGGTGGGTTGGACCACTGGTGGTACGTTTGTAACTGTGCCACTAGGGAGCTTGTACCACTTTTCAGGAGATCTTTAATTACAATAATGCAAAGAAAGGAGTTGAATCAGCAGATCAAATGTCATCGTATTAGTTTCTTAAGGAAAACATTAAAATAGTATTAAAAATTTGTAATACAGCTAATTTGTGGTACAGCAGTTGTAAATGCATGAGGTACTTGTAAGATTTCCTTGTAGAAATTTTGATAATTACAGAGGTACCTTGGTTCAATGAACTTAATTTGTTTTGTAGTTTTAGAAAAGATGACCACATGTGTGTTTGTGTGGGAAAGATGGCCAGTCATGTTTGTCAGTTGGTATAGAGTTGGCAAACAAGCAAAATTTTGCCAAATGCTTCTGTTTGTGAACAAGATTGTTTGCAGACAAAAATGTTGGTGAACCGAGGTAACACTATGATTACTGATAAACAATTCTGAATATACATTTTTAATTTAATGAAATAAATTTGTTGATTATTACAATAATTTTAATTGGTATGAATAGTATTAATATTTATATTTGGGCAGTAATTATTCAAATCCAAGTAACTAACTAGATTCAGTCCATTTATAGACTTTATTAATTTTATTAGTAAGCAGACTGATAAAAGTAATTAGATCTGCATGTACTCCTCATGATTCAAGCTAACAAGAACATATTATTGGTTGTATAGTAAAGATAGACGGGGTTGGAAACCAGAGAATGAGGAAAGTAAAATTTGAAAAATTAATTGAAGGAAGATGGGGATCCTGTTGAGGGATGGGGAGATGGGGACCCTGTTGAGGAATAACCGAAAATTAATGATATTAGAGAACTGTAACTGAAAAGAATGCTGGAAAAAACCCAGAAAAATAAAGAACAAAAAGAAAAGAAAACAAAAGATTTTAAGAGAGAAAAAGTACACATCCCTCAAAGCCAGTGAATGAAAAAGGGAAAAAAAATTGCTTTCCATATATGAATGAATGGTTTCTTTCCAGATCTGCAGTCTTGGATGGAACCCAGCAAGTCACAATTTTTTTTGGCCTAGCTTTGAGGCCTGTGAGTTTGCAAGGTGGCCTTCCTACTGCAGGGGCCCTGCTCTAATTCCCAGACTGCAGCAACTGTCCAGACTCATCAGATATGTCCTTGCTTATGTCGGTAGATGAGAAAAGCAATCCGCCTTCTGGTCTCTGCTGAATGTAGGCCTCAGCATGGGGGGTTCAAGAATGTTGGACTTAATGCCAACACTTTTAGATCCTTTCTTCTCTGAAAGCCACACTTGTAAGGCCTGGCTTCTTACTACAAAGGGCAGGGCCCCTGTCTTTCCTGGCCTGAACTTAAACTTCTTGGGGGGGGCCTATCTAGCCCACCTTTCCACAGTGGTCTCCGATTACTGTTTCTCATTCAGTCACTGTGGGAAAGTAATGGTGAAAACCCTAAAGTCGAATTGTTTGGTAAGTTGTTCTGTGGCTCATTATTAAACAACCTTTCCTCAAAATGAAGCCTGATTAAACTATCTGACAATGTGGTAGACAATACACTGGGTTTCTTCAACTTTGTCTTGCAATGGAGTCATTTTTGAAGTAAAACCTCATGCCATTTTTGTAGTTTCCAGTAGCTGTGTGCTTTTGTTGAGGACAGTGCTGATCTGTACATCTGTACTTTCTTACTGATTCTGCTAACCTTTCAGGCTTACCTTCTTTCCCCAAGTGTTGGCCTGTCCATGATCAGGTCAGGCAGTTTTTTGGTACCTTTGCTATCCCATCCTGGCTCAAGAGTTGGTGCATTACTGTGGCCAGGACATGGAATCCATAGTCTCAGAGCAACTTGTGCTATCTGTGCAAGAGCACAGCTGCAGTGTTGTTTTGCATTGGGCCATGGTTATTTCTTTATTTTTATCTTTCCTTTTGTTTTTATTTGCCAGATAGATGCTTTTCCTTTTGTCTTTATCTTTCCTGAATCTTTAAGTCAGGTGCCCTTTTTAAATACAATGCAGGGTTAGATTTTGTTTGAAATCCAGTCTAATTTTTTTCTTTTGGTTAGACTACACTTCCTAAGATGATGAACCAGTTTTATTTTTTCATTTTCATTTTTATTTTTTTTGATACGGGAGATCGAACTCACAGCCCTGCACTTGTAAAGCGCTTAAGCTGCTGAGCTAAATCCCCAGCCCTGAACCAGTTTTAATTCTGTCATTATATTATAGTTTCTGGTTTTATGGCTTTAAAAAAATGTTTTTGTTTTTAATTTCTATGAACATCAGTGAAGTTAATATATTTTCTATTTCTCCATATTTTCTCCTTTCTCCCTCCTTTTCTCCCTCCCCTTCATGTTAGGCATTAAACCCAGGGCTTTCAGCATGCCCAGCAAGCGTGCTACCATTGAACTACACCTTCATCCTTATTACTGTAGTATCTCAATGTTTACTTTGTATAGGTAAATATTTTTATACTTCTCCTTGCCTTGTGAGAGCTTTAAATGAGGCTTTGACATCCAGTTATTAAAGATAAAGGAGACAGTTAAATGAAACTTCCTGCCCTTTCCACCCTTAGTCTTTTGTTAAATATATATTATCTAATGATAGTTCCCAAACTTAAATTGATTTACTTCTCACTGTCAGTCCTTGTGTTTCAGTTTGTCTAGGTATCTGGACTAGCTAAAGTTCATGTTTATGTAAGTCCTTTGAGTTGGACCCATGGGAAATATTTTCTAGGTTTCTTTTATGTTTAACCACAGACTGCTTATTTGGATGTTTTTGTTTTAGTTTTAATTTTTGAATACCAATTTGAGTATGAAATTTTGGGGTCATATTTTGTATACTTGAGGTTATTGAAAGCATTTGTTTCAGACTTTTAAGTGTAGAATATTATTACAAAGAAATCTGAGACCAATTTGATTTTCTTTCCTGTTAATAATTGACTTAATCTTTTCACCAGGGTGTCCAAAGATATCTTTGGTTTTGGTGCAGGGGATGAAATCTGTAGCTTTGAGCAGTACTCACTAGATTGAATCTTTGTGGGTTTTTGTTTGTTAGTTTGTTGTTTTGTTTGTATGTTTGATTTTTGAGAAGGTTTTGGCATGTAGCCCAGGCTGGCCTGGGACTCACAGGGATCCACCAACCTCAGCTGCTGTACTACTGGGATTACAGGTGTGCAATGCCATGTGTGGCTTAAACTGTGTTTTTAAAATAATGTAGATGTTTCTGGGCCAGTTTTTTTTTTCTTGGACTCTGTGTGACCTTAACTATGTAAATGTAGACCTGCTTTTATTTATATAATGTATATATATATATAATGTATTGGGGGTATTCTTTGTGTTGCTTGGGCTGGTCTTGTACTCTGGACTTAAATGATCCTGCCACCTGTGTTTCTCAAGTAATTGTGATAACAGTGTTTTTGACACTAGGTACACATTATTGGATCTTCTTACCTTCTACAGATAACATTTTTTCTGATTCTTAATTCTTCAGTATCAACTAATTTTTCTCATGTCTCTCCTCTCTTGTCTCTGGATTTCAGAAGTATTTTGTTCCTGTCCCCCTAGTTTTATCTTCATTTTTGTAATTTTTTTCCTCCATCAGATTTCATATTCACAATTGAACTGTTATTTTTTTGTATGTAATTTTGGACTGCTGCGTCCTTATATTTTTTAGTGTTAATGGCCAAATGTGTTTTTCTTAAGACTGGTTAATAGATATTATGTCCATAAACATATGTACATATATTACAAATGGTACATTTGATGTTTCTTTTTTTATTTCCTACTTATATTACTTTTTCTTTCTCAGTCCTCTCAGATCGATGTTTACCTAAAAGATCTTCATAACAATCTTGAGGCAATCTTATTGTTTGTATGTCTCACTTTCAGATGGCTCTGATTTAATTTCATTAGTAAAAAGGCCTACAGAAGTGTTTAGATTCGTTTTTACCACAAGTGGTACAGGTTGCCCAATGAAATATTTGAGCATGTACTACCAGTGGTTCAAGTTACAAGAACACATTAATTCACAGTTTCTACTGTCGATCCTTTTTTTTCCCTGCTGCTGGCTACCATATATACTAATAAATACTGTATCATTTAACGTGTGCTTTCTTCCATTCTATCAGAATTAAGTTTTCTGTGAATTCTTCTGATGTATTTTCCTTGTTCACACGTAGCTATAATTTCTCAAGAATGAGCATGTTTAATACCTTATCTGCTTATACATGTATTTAATATTTCACTCATACATGGTAATAAATATGTAAGTACATAATGGCAAACTTAGCATATATTCAGTGCTTTTTTTTGATTGGTTGGTTGGTTGGTTGGTATGAATTTTCCTGGATACATCTTTTGTTTTTTAATACATATTTGTACTATATAATGTTTACATTCCTTGTGTGGAATTGATATATATATATATATATATATAACACATCTTGATTCCATTTTTGCATCCTTTTTTCCTCTTCTCCCTCCCACTTCCTTCTATCTGTTGATCCTGTTCCATATGAGAAAAGTTTATCTCCCTACTTCTTGTTATCTTTTATTTTGCTCTTCATAAGGAAGTATACAATATTTGTGTGTCTGATTTATTTTACTCAACATTATGGTTTCAAAGTGAGGAATCAATACACTTTAAAAATATTTATTAAAATGTATATATCAGCCTGAGTCCTCAAGACTGCAAATAGTTGAAGTACCCAACTCACTGGTGGCAACAAACTCATGCTTTGGGACATTGTTTTCTGTTCATTGGCTGTTTACTTGGTGCTTAGTGTTTTCTCTAATCTCCTGAGGCCTTTTATTTCATTCATTGTTAAAATAAATATTTATCAAACATATACTGCATGCAAAACATAATACTGCAGGCTTAGATGAGCACAACCTACCAGTTTCCCTGCTTTCATGGAATTTACCCTGTTCCTTTAATACAGAGGTTGTAAAGCATTGTCTATATCTGCCTCACAAACATCTTTTATTGCCTTACACAGTGTCAAAACTTTTTGAGTCAGTATTTTGAGAAATTTTAATGGAAAGCCCAAATTTCCACCTACTTCAGTATGTACTAACTTGGCAGCATTGAACCTTCATGCTGTGACCTTTGTGTGATATTTATCAGTCAGCTTGTTAATTATTTCACAGCCTCTAGACAGAAGTAAAAGAGAAAGAGCCTTACGAGTTATTCTCATACTTTATAGGTATTGTTTACTTCTGCAATTCATTCTAACAATGTTACTGTCTACAGAGTCCTAGTTTATAAAACTAATGATAGTTTTGATGTAACATAATATGGATTGAAGCATGCTGTAATATTGTTGACATTTTCAGGATATCTCAGCACAGCCTTGTAGTAAAATTCTATCTACATTCAGCTAACATTTTGTGCTTTTTAAATATTTTGACATTCATCACCTCTTACTTTTAATCATCAGTATTAAATTAGACCGTGTGAGATGTAGGTATTATGTTATGCAATTTATTTGGAGCAAATGGCACTCAAACAGGTTTATGACTTTTCCCATGTTCAAGAGTGTTCTTTTTCCATGAGACTGCCTTCATTTACATTATCTAATTAGATCTTCACAAGAGTCCTGAGAGACAAGTCAAGCAGGTTTCATTGCAGAAAACAAACTGAGGGAAGAGTCCTTTTTTTGCCATTACTCACATAGTTAATATTCAGACATACCTGCCCCATGCCAAATTACAATGCTAGATAATTGACAAGTATTTAATTCTTACCGTTACTCTGTAAGGTGGGTATAGGTACAGTATTGGTATTGAGTTGGAATTTGAACATAGAACTGAGACCCATGGAGTGATATTTTTGGTTTGATTTTTGTTATATTGCTCTAATTGCCTGACTCATTTTTCATTGCCAGTAAGATTTTACATACTTTATAATTTAATTTTAGAAGTATATAATAATAATAAATTAAGCTTGAAAATCAGATAGATATAAAAGTTTTTTTGTTTTTGCAGTAGTGATTGAAGGCAAACCTGAAGTTTTAGTCTTAAGTGTAGTTTACCTAGTTTTGTGTGTGTATAGCAGGTTTTTTTTCTTTCTTACATGGACACCTGATTTAGGATTAAAGTTTTAACAAATCGGTGTGATTGTTGAATTTTGTTTTTTGTTGATCTATGACAAAGATGGGGCCTAGAAAAAGTATTTTAGTTTGATTTGAAAGCTGGAAAATAATTTGATAATCTAGTGATTTCTTAGGTGACACATGTGACTACTTATGGTTAGGAACTTAGTTTTATATAACACTTCATTCTCAGTTTACTCTTAAAGACAAGTTGGAAAAGGTGAATTTCTTTAAATATGAAGTGAGAATGTTTTTTCATATATTTTATCTTTTCAAAAGTGTTTGTAGTTTGGGTTATGTTTTATTTTAGCTACTTTTTTGTTTTTGAGAAGGTACCAATATAGCATTTTCCAAGATATTCCCAATAGTGCAACCTGTTTAAAAAATAATCAGGAGTTGTAGATTCTGTTTTTTTAAAGAATCCTAATTTTACATTGTTTTTAACAATGCAGATGAAGGGCCGCTACATTTTTAGTAATTAATTCTATATTTAAACTAAAGAAAGCATTGATACTTTGTCAGTGGCATCTAGGCAGAAAAGCCAATATTTCTAGTCAAACCAGAATAATAAGGTTCTAAGAAGAATAAAAGCAGGTACTAGGAATGTCCAGTTTTAGACAGATTAATAATAAAAGTTATTCCCATGTTATTACTAATATATTTAGTTTACAATTAAACTGGCAGCTTCCCTTGGCTAAATAATATTTCTAAACTCTGTTATATTTAAATATAATACTAGTTCATGAACCTGCTGTCTGGATTATTAGCATTACCGTCTTTTAAACCAGTTAGAGATAGCTTAATCTCTGAAAGTATTTATTAATTTACACTGTGAGTCTCAATTCTTTTGAGTAATTGCTTTTTACTAATATTGGAATTTTTTAATTCTTGATTTTTCTAGGGATTATTTCACATTTCAGCTACTTTTGTTTTCTACTGCTATCATTGAGGGTTCAACAACAAAAAATAAGTCAGGTAAAATTCCTGATCCATAATAGTGCTTGGCATTGTATTCTGCTAAAAAGAGCATATACCTGTTTGGATGCTTGATCTGAAAATAAAAGTGTAATGACTGTAAAACATTCGCATGGAGTTTTTTTGGCTGCCTCTAAGAAATTCAGTCTCACTTGTTTTGTGTTTCATTTTGTTTTTTAGAGTTCTGGCTGTCTGCTTTTTTCACATGTTGTCTTGATCTGCAATAACTGTATGGATATGTGCTTGGACCTGCTAAATATTTTAATTTTGCTTACTTGGGTGCTTGAATTTTAAGTAATTTCTTTGGTCAGTACAGAATTTAAGAGCTTCAGAAGCTATAAATGAAGTATCAATTTACAAAAGTATAACTTATAAATGTATGTTCATTATATATTATCAGGTTTTGTATTTTACCAATATAAAATAAAATTGAACATTTTGTTCTTTAGTTGAGCTGGCCACATTTTAAAACAGTAGATCATATGTGACTAGTGGCTACAATTGTGAACAGCTTTATCAAAGGGTGGTGTATTGGACATGATTGTTTTAAAGTGTACAAACAGTTAAGTGATAGTTCATTTCTGATACTAATGTTTTTAATACCTCCAGAAGGTGCACTTTGTGACCAGTTGTGAGATTACACCCTCTAAATAGGTGGCAGCCATTCCTCGCCATGTTGTCTAAACACAGTTCATTTGCCTCAGAATCTATGCTATTTTAAAGTGAAACTATTTTTTGTTCACAAAATTCATTAAGTAAGCAAAAGCCAAGGACTTGGCTATCCTAAATTTGAATGCTGACCCCAGAGCTTACTAACTGTAACTTTTGGAAAGATACTTAATTTTTTTGAGCTTCAGTTTCTTTATGTGTAAAATGGAAGTAATAGTAGTTACCTCTTGCAATTAACCTAAAATTTAACTATGTCTAAAATCACATAACAAAGTGAATATTTGTAATGCTTACAGTGTGAAATGAAGCCACAACCTTTATAAATTAATTAGTAAGTATAATTTGTATGAGTTTTTCTCAGCCTGGCTATTAAAATAGGTGTCTTGAAGTGACTGGATTCCTAGTTGTGATGCAGTTATTTGATAACATCATGTAAATTTGAAACAGAACTAATAGAATTAATAGTATCATCAAGTAATCTAAAATAAAAAAAATAAAGAAATTTGAAACAGCTAGAACACCAGGATGGGGAGAAAAAAATAGGAAGACTTCTTTTTGTAGAGGTCTATAAAGTATTTTTTCATAATAAAGTTAATATTTTATATGATGTTCTTATAACTTATAAAGTTGTTTTATAATTTTAAAAATTCTTTTAAGCAACATTAAAAAAAATTTTTTTTTTTTGGAACTGGGGACCAAACTCACAACCTCACAATTGCCAGGCAGGCGCTTGTGCCACTTAGCTAAATCCCCAGCCACATTTTAAAATTTATTTATAGCATTTTTCATGTCTATAATATAAAATATTAAAGAAGAGTAAAAGAACACCTTAGAAATCAACTAACATTTTTGAGGTTATGTAGCAGGCAGTAAGAATGGAAATTCTTATTAAGTTTTTGACCTCATAGCCTTAGTATACTGGCATGCACCTGTAATCTCAGCCACTCAGACTGAGGTGGGAAGATTGTGAATTCCAGGTCCAATGTCAAAAAAAAAAAAAAAAAAATGCACTTTGACTTCAACATGCTATGTCTTTAACAGTAATCTCATTTCTGAGGCAATTATATATTAGAAAATCTCTAGGGATTTAGGTACTTTACATACAATTTTTTTCTGTGTTGAGGCAGAAAGTACCCCTAAACAATTCAGCTGTCCATCTTGGATTAAGAATCATTACTCTCTTCCAGTCTTTTACCTTTGTGTATCAATATGTATAAATTAATTCATAGATCTTAAGCATAAGACAGAGAATTAAATTCACAGCAATGTATTGACGTAACTTTTACTACTCTACCTTTAAGTGATGAATAACACTTTATTGAAAAAGCAACATAACTTTAGTTTCCTGTTTACAATCTCATGTGTCTTTATTGATCAGTTTTGGGAACTAGCCAACTATGATAGTTAAATCTGTTAGTGTTCCCTTTTCTAATATAAAATTTGCCTAGTTAGTAGTCTGCCTAAATCAAGCTATTCCCATCCTGAAGTGTTGACTCCTTAATTCAGGTGGTAGTATCAATTGGCTGTTTCTAGGTTTTTAATAATATTTTCCCAACTATCTGGAAAGTACTTCAATTCCCAAATTTAATGTTATTTTCAGGTGTTAATTGATTGTGAGTTATCATATCACCAAGAACTTTTTCACAGTTGTGAAACCTAGTTTCCTTTGTAAAGGCAAAAACCCAAAACTTTCCATTGATTGAGAAAGAATGGTCTCACTTAAGTGATAGGTAAATGCTCTTAACAAACTCTCAGGTAGGCAGAATTTTATCACATTGCATTGAATTTTCCAAACTAAAAATGTTTGCCAAACACACTAAGACAGTTTTAATTAGAAGTGGAACTTTATATTTTGGAAATTAAGCATTTGTGGCAGTAATCATGTAGTAATAATTGTCTTTCAAGTTGCTTATCATAATGCAGCTGATAGTCAGTGGCTATAATATATTAATGTTAGGTTTTAATTTTCTAAGCCCTGAATTTTACTAGAAGTACAGTTGAATATTGAGTTGCTTCTGCCCGAAATCAGTATGTTTAGGATTATTTTTTGTACATAGGTATACTTTTCTTAATACAAAAAATCAGTTCTCATATTTCTTATTATTGAGGCTTCAAGTAGCTTAACTTAAAATTATCAGTGTAGTATTCTAAATTAAACCAAAGAGTTTTTAAACTTAGTTCCTACAAATTATCTGATGGATAAAACTTGCCCCATCAGTTTTTTTAAAATTTTATTTAAAGAGGGGGGGAAACAAAACAGAAAAAAAGGGTAGAAACAATACAGAATTAAAAAAAAATAGTAAGAAATCACTGTTTGATACATTACATATTGTCTTCTTGGATATAGTTGTTCAAGTTACAAAATTAAAGCATACAAAGTGGACATTCAAACAGTGAAGATGTAAATAGTTCTGATCACCCATCAGTTTTAAAATGGTATAATGTACAATATTCCTAAAATTTACTATGTAATTCTGTTAATCATGTACAGATTGGATTTGTCTTTGTTGTATAAATTTTCTTATAAATAGGATAAGTTCAGAAATAATAAAGCTAATAAAATGTTTTGATTTTATGTATTAAAATTCTCATCTCAAAAAATTTTTCTAACAGTGGCAAAGTTTCACATTTATTAAAGGTGAAAAAACAATGGGGTAAATGGGCTTTGCAGAGCGAGCTTGAGCCAAGTATAAAGGGAGGAAAATAAAAATAAAAACATCCTCAACAGCTTAGGGTGGGCTACAATGAAGAGTCACGATAGAACATGTGAGAACATGTGTCAAAGAGCAGCTGTCCTTTTTTTTTATATATATTTTGCACACTGGTGTCCTGTCAAAAATCTGTTTGAGTGCTTGTGAGAAGTTCACATGCAGGGCTCTGAGAATTATTTTGTACCTGTGTCTTGAGATCTGGCATGCCTCCATTCCCAGCTAGTTTTAACCAGCCTATCTTCCTGCCTCATTCATACCTCTAATTCTTTATGAGGCACTAACCAAATGGGAGACCTCTGTCATTTTACAGATATTTCCAACTGAAAGGAGATGTAATTCCTACTTATTGGGGATCATGTGCTCTCTAACTACCTTGAGGCATTATGGCTCACTTGCTGCACTGCAGACGGCGGGGGCGGGGGGGGGAACAATGCAGAAAGAAGTAGTGACCATTGAGTCTATTTGATGGGAGAAATAAACTTTACCATTAGCCCAAATATAAGGAACAGATCATATTTCTGTGCTTGAAGGAGAACCTATGTCAGAGAGTGATATCAGATAAATTAAGAGCCTGACAGCCATAACCTTAGCAAGATCCCATTTACTTACCAGTAGCAGCACTAGAGTCTTATTTTTTGAAGAAAAATCATAGGTCTTCTAGAACTTCAAAGGAATAGCTTTTTTCTTTTGGGTAGTCTTTCTTTAGACAGTTCAGATGGGACTGGCTTATCTAGGGTCCACTGAAAGTCAACCTAGCTGTTCTTTCCATTGCTAGATATCTTTCCCACTGATCAAGGATGCAGCCTAGTGGTAAAGTTGGTGGAATCTGCAGGGTATCATTCATATGGTTTTCCTTGGCCAATCATGGGGTCTGTTCTCCTGGCTGGCTAAGCCAAAATAAATTTCCAGGGTCTGTGGTACAAGAGTCTCCATTTAGAGGTGATTTCTAGGCCCTTTCTTACAGGGACAGAGTTGAGCAAAACAAACATGAACAGTGACAAAGTTTAATGTTTATTAAAGGTAGGAAAAAACAGGAGTAAGGGGAAAGTAGGCTCTGCAGAGCGAGTTTGAGCCAAGTAAAATGGAAGGAAAAATAAAAATACACCCAACAGCAGAAGGTGGGCTACTGTGAAGAAATACAGTAGCCAAGTTTTTAAAAATAATAATTTCAATGAAGAAGTAAGACTCAGTCATATGTCACTATAGAAGTGTTGTAAAACAGTTACTCTTCCAACAGTGCATCTTCAACAGCCTGTAGTTAGTGATTTCTACTTCCATTTAGTGTTGGAAATCTATTACTTGGGCTTATATGGCAAAAAATGTGGCAGAGTGTGTGGCACATGTGTATAGTTTCATGTCATTTTCTTAATTTACAATGAGTGTGATTTGAAGGGTCATTGATACTTACAGGATACATTGATTTTAAAAAGTTAAAAATATGATACCCTAGCCCAACAATTGTAAAACATATTTCTTTGTCACGTTTAACTCTGAAAATAAGATTTCTTTTAGTATCAGTGTTGTTGCCAGCTTGATGGAGGCATCTTTTTCTTACTTGGTGTGGTATTTTTTTTTTGAACTCATACTCACTGATGTGTTGGACTGGATAAAAAGCAGTCGTTGGCCAGGCATGGTGCCGCGTGCCTGTAATCCCAACACTTCAGAGATTTAGGCAGGAGCGTGGATGCAAGTTCGAGGCCATCTTAGGCTACAAAGTGAGGTTCAAGGCTAGCTTGAAATACATAGTGAAACCCTGTCTCAAAAAGACATTAAAAAAAAGAAGCAGTGGTTGTTTTGTGTTTGTTTTTTTGGTGGTTTATTGTAGAACTTATATGTATATAATTCTTTGTTAGGGTGTTGTTTTATTGTTTGTGTGAACATACCTTTTATTTGGAATTAAAGGCCTTTACTAATATTTGTTGGCGTTTCCTTCTAGTCGTTTTTTTTTTGTTGTTTTCACCCTATGTAGGTGTTTCATATTAAACTGGCTCCCTATCTGAATCTTCTTCTGAAAAATACACAGAACACTAAAAAAAATGGAGAGCAAGAAAAGAAATGGGTTAGGGGTACAGGGTATAGGGTGGGGTAGGAATAGTGAGTGAAACCTCCTGGGTCAAAAGAAAAATAATTGGGAAGAGGAAGTTGAAGTTATAATATAGGGCATTTTGTATTTATCCAGCTTCGCTTATCCACAAATCTTTTCTTGCTGAAGTCTCTTAACTGTAATGTTAGTTCGTAAATTACCTAGTGGTTAATTAAAGAAACTCCTAACATTGCCTGTGTTCAACTGGTAAACTCTTCTTGCTATGGCCTTTTACGCTTCTTTAGATAGAAGTTGTCCTGTTATCACCTCCAGCTTATATTTTCCCTTCTCTGGACCAGATACTGTGTTTCCTCAATGTGCTTTCTTAAGATGAGTAACTACAAGGGAAGCTCATACTCTTGAACAGTTCTTATTCATACTCTTTAGAAATGGCAGTTTTTTCCCTGTTTTTTGAAAGAGACACAAAAGATAACTGGCTAACACTGTTTTAGGTAAAAATCATTTTTAAAAATTAAAATATAGCATTAAAATGTAATTTAAACTGAAAGAACTTTTTTTTAAAGACACATTTGCTTTATGATAAGGAATTTATCCTTAGAATATTTAAATATATCCCAAAAACTCAAAAATACCTGCAGGACTCTCTGGAAGCCACTGAAATTGCTGCTTGGAGTTTGCTTAGCATTGCCTTGGAAAAAGATTAGGAAGACTTGGTGCTTCCATGCCTAGTTTTCAAGTTTTCAAAAATGTCTTTAAAAAATTCCACAAAAGCTTTGCTCTTCTTTTGTATTGTTTTGAGTTAATCAGCTTTAAATATGTCTCATGTTCAGGATTTCTTGTTGTATTTAATATTTTAAAAGTTATGTTTTATTATATCTTTTCACTCATATTACAGTCTAAACTTTTGAACTGTGTTGGGCAGCAAACTAATTGATTAGTAGGGGAAAGAAAATGAATTACAAATAACTCATTTACTTTTGCAAGTTGGGAAATTTTGTACTATTCTTGCTTACTGTGATGCCCCAGTAAAATAGAAATGGAAATGTGAGACCTGTCTGTAGGTAAATACTACTCACTCATTTATGAACAATATTTTAAATAATAGGTACTGAGTTTTGTATAGTTTTGATAAAAGAGATGTCAGATATTGGTGGGACTACTATTCAATGGCTAATGTTATTTCTCTGAATTAATATTTTCTCTACAGAGGATGTGCTGAGTAAAGATGCTGGGGAATGTGCAATATGTCTTGAAGAACTGCAGCAAGGAGATACTATAGCACGACTACCTTGTCTATGCATATATCATAAAGGGTAAGTTTGTGTTAACCAAAGTGGTATTGGAGTTAAAGATTTTGCTCTGAGTTTTCAACATTGTGGTTTATGACTGAAAGATTTCTTCTTCATTGAAATTCCTCCCTTCAGCTTCTTAAACAGTAATGGCCTTCTTTTCCTCTGCTAGGCTCAGACTTGAGATCACATTTGGTGTACCCAAAAGGCTGCTTTATTTATTTATTTATTTATTTATTTATTTATTTATTTAGTGTTTTTGAGACAGGGTCTTGCTATGCAGTTCAGGCTGGCCTTGAGCTCACTTGGTAGCCCAGGCTGGTTTCGAACTCACAATGATCCTCCTGCCTCAGCCTCCCAAGTGCTGGGATTACAGACATGAGCCACCACACCTGGCTCTCAGGCTGCCATTTTTAAAGTATTTACCATGATGCATGTATTGTCCATAGGTTCTTACATACGTTGTCTCTTGTATGCCTTATAAAACCACATTTTACAATTAAGAAAATAGGCCAAAAGGTGATAGTGTTCTTTATAGTTTGTATCTCTAGAAAATGACAGAGCTGAGTTTTCAGCAGATCTGGAATGTGCTTGACTTCCATCTGGTTTCTAATATTCTTTCTGCTTTCAGAATAATGTAAAAAAGATTTCAGATTCAAAAATGAAGAAAACCCAACTAATCTAAGGTAATCACAAAAAGCAGAAAAGTGTAGCTTTCAAATCCATGAAAGGAGTAAGTTTTGCTTAGTGGTTGAGGATAGGGAAGAGAAGCACGGAGAGAGCAAGGAGATAAAAAAAAACCAAATATATTTATAAGAACAGTAAGTCTTATATAAAATATAAAATATATTTATAAAGAACAAATTCACCAAGTTAAAACTGAAGTTGGAATGTATTGTTGATAAGCAATACAATTAAACGTTAAGAATGTAGAGAAATAGGAAAGTAAAAGTGTAGAAAACTACCTAGGCAAATACAGTAAATCCAGTAAAGTGAAGCTTAGGTAAAAGATGCATCCTGTTTACTGTTTTTTCCTCATGAATTCAGCAGGCTTTTAGCTTTTTCTTGAATAAGTGTTAAGCTGAGTGGGACTTGATGCTGATACTGATTCTGCATCCATGAACAGAAAAGTTTCTCCCTTTCCTCTATTGCTTTAGGGTTAGGGTTAGCATGCTTTTTGAATATTATTGTTGACTTCATTGGCACAGCAGATTTTACATCTCCATGATCTTATCCTTGACCATTTGAATTGTGCCAGTGATTGAACAATTCATGTTACAAGAATGAGTGATGTCTGCCGTCTTTTTACCTCAGTCCATTCTCTTAATTATTTCCATTTTTGTTTCCACTTTATTGCTTTGCACTTCCTAGCAGTCCCCTACACATCGCCACTGGTTTTCAATCAGACACCCTGGGCTCTGATTGAGCACTGAATTACTGTATACTATTGCACTGTACAATAAGCACACAGCAACACAACTGTGACAATGTCTGGCAGACACATGCTACTTTCTGCAATTTGTTCATATCTGTGAATGTTCATAATGTGAGATCCATTCATATCTGGAAGTTCACAACTTGAATGTTTTTAGGTCAGGGATTTACTGTACTAACTAAAAGACAAAACTCAACTAACAAAGTGCAAAGTGAAAGTGTTACAAGGAATAGAGTCACTATAAGAAATACATACAATTCTGTTTTTTGTCTGTTTATTTAGTACCTGGGATCAAACTCATGACCTCGTGCTTGTCAGGCAGGAATGTATGCCACTGAGCTAAATCCCCAGCCCACAATTCTTTGTTGTTTACTGAACACAAAATATTTATACAGCTGCCAGAAGAAATTGACAAATCTATGTTCTTAATGGGAAATTTTAAAAGAGTTCTTTTTTAATCAAGTGGATACATAGAAATTAATCAAGATCTAGAAAAACTAAGCAATGCAGTTAACCAGGCTTGATCTAATTAATTTGTGTGTGTGTACCCAGCAATTATAGTACATTTTACAAATTTTTTTAGCCACACATGGAGTATTTATTGATCATGCCTCGCCCATAAACAAGTCTTTACAAACTACAAAAAGATGGATATCACACAAAACTCTCCTGAATGAATAATATTGTTAGATATCAATAGTAAAAAGAAACAATTCTCACATGTACTTCTGAATAATTTATAGATCCAAGAAGAACTCATGATAGAACTTGGAAAATTCTTGGGATTGAATAATAGTGAAAAAAAATTTTTTGACATGTTGCTAGAGTGATTCTGAGGAGGGATGTTTCATATTAAAATGGATAGAAAGGTTGAAATCAGTAAATGAAGTATTTAAGAAATTAAGAGAGTATCAGCATAATAAACACAAAATAATAAAGATTAGAGAAAAATAAAGAAATTTAAAAATGACACATTAGAATTCAACATAACCAAAAGTGGTTCTTAGGAAAAATTAATAAAATTGCCTCAAGAAAAAAAAGGTAAATAAACAGTAGAGAAAGGAAGAGGGATACGATAGAAATTGAAAATAATTGGAAAAATTTTATCAAAAACTATTTGAAAAGAAATGGAAATCTTGAATCGACCAAGCTGTTTTAAGTAGTTAAGACTAACCAACCTTGCAAACAACAAACACTAAATAAGAAAATCCTAAAAAACAGGCTTTCAGATACAGTTTGATAATGAGTTGTGCCACGCATTCAAAGAATACCATATCAACAATCTTAACATCTTCTACAAGTAGAAGAAAATGGAGGTTTCTCCTGACTTATTTTTATGGGAATATTATGTTTGGTGCCAAAACTAGAGGTGGGCCAGACAAAAGGAAAATTAGAAGACACTCTCAATTTTGAACATAGATGTAGAAAATCCAAAAACACATAAGGAAACCAAACTTAGTAATACATATCTAACAATGTACATGTAAAATAGTCCTTTATGACCAGGTTGTGCTAGGAATGAAAGATACTGTGAAATTAGAAAGCTTATACATGTAATTGATTTGCATTAATTATATTAACTAGAGGAGGGCCATTAACAACTTAATGTGAGAAGTCTTTCAATAAAATTCTGTACTTATATATTACTGATTTTTAAAACAAAAGCTGCAGTTAAATATAGATAAATTATTAAAATTAATGAGAGTTGAGCAAGGTTACCAGGATATCAACATACAGAAATTGGTAGCATTCATATCCCATTAAGAAAAAAGAAAATGTAACTTTTCTTTAAATAATAATATTTACCGTAACAGAAACTATAAGAGCTATAAGATTTTTGCAAGACTTTGTTTTATAGAAACTTAAAACTTGATTGAAAGATATTAGGAGATGTCTTAGTTGCTTTTCTCATGGTTGAGACAAAATGCCTGACACAGTTTAAGAAAGAAAGGTTTATTTGATTCATAGTTTGTAAGGGTTTCAGTTCATAGTTGGCTGACTCCAAAGTAAATGGGGCATTACAGAGCAGGCAGGCTGAAGATTACAAGCGATAAGCAGCAAGTGACCAGCAAGGACCGTACCAGTCCTCTGTCTCTTATATTTTATCCAGGCTACCTGTTCCTAGGGTAGGTAGCACTCACACTTTTGATCCCAGCATCACGTACCCTGGACCAGCCACATCCAGAAAGCCCCACCTATGACCACATGAGGCTTTGGGGGGATATCTAGGTAAAAACTATAACAGAAAATCTAAAATAAATTTACAGTATACCATACTATGTATAGGAAAATTCAATGTCGACAAAAATGTCATGTCACCTTAAATTAATCTATATAGACAATATTATCCCAACAAAAATCTCAGCTAGTTTTCCATATAACTGGACATGATTGTTTTATGAAATACATGTGGACTGGGCTTAGTGGCCATAGCTGTATTCCCAGCTACCCAGGAGGCTAAGGCAAGAGGATCGCAAGTTTGAGGGTTGCAGAGCAACTTAGCAAGGCCTTGTCCCAAAGTAAAAAATAAAAAGGGCTAGGAATATACCTCTCCACTACAGCAAAAATAAAATACATATGGATCAAAAACAGAAAACTAAGAATTATGAAGATGCTTACAAAGAACACCATGCTGGTGTTGTGCTAGTCAGATTTAGAAGACTTTATTATGATAATGTAGAAATGACACAAAGTTTTACTAAGTTGCCTAGGCTGATAGTGAACTCTGTAATCCTTCTAATCCTCTAGAGTAGCTGGGATTATGTCTAGGCATGTATTACCATGCACGCTAAACATTATTTTTTTGGCTAAGACAGACCCCTTCCAAAACAATAGCAACATAAGATCAATAAATTTGACTGTATTAAAATTTTAAACTTACTTGCATCATGACATTGAAAAAATAAGATCTAAACCTTAGACTGGGAGTAGCTTTCAATACATATATATAACAACAGTAGTTTTGTGTCTAAAAATAGTATTCTCTATAAGTGATTCGTAATGATCAGAAATTTATTGCTCATCGTTCTGTAATCTGAGAAGTTCAATATCAAGGTACCAGCATATAATGTAAGTCCTTGTATTGGGCAGCTTTTCCATTGCACAAATGTATAATACTTTTCTTTTTTTATATTTTAAAGAGAAAAAATAGAAATAACAATAAAATAGTATTCTCTTTCAGTTTTATAGTGTGTTAACTCATTGCACTCATTGCTCAGGAATGGAAGAATGAAGATAGTATGATGACATGATTTACATATATAATATTTCCCAGCATACTAAAGTTTTGATGCATCAGGTAACAGCAAATGAAAACATACTAACACAGCAAGCCATAGAATAATACAGTACTACTGAAAAGATACTATCTCCCCATGTTCTTACTCTTAAATTAGGTTATGGGGTTTGAAAGTACTTAGCTCACAGTTCTCATGTGTGTGCTTTGGCTTTTGTCTTCACAGCCTATCAGTCTTGACTCTTCCTTACTCCTCTTTCTCTGTTGGTAAACTTTACCATTAAAAAAAATACATACCCTGTATATACAGTAGTATTTTTATTAGAATACAGTAGTATTTTTATTAGAAGTGAATATGTTTTTGTTCTGGTAACAAAATTGTGTTACATGAATGGTCTGTACCTTTTACCCCCTCATAATTACACCCTATTACTTTTAGTAATAGGGTGTAATTATATGAGAAGCAAGGCATGTCAAAAGCATATATACATTTTCAGCTAAAATACCCAGATAATAACTTTCTAGAAGTATAAGAAAAAAATCAAGACAGAAAATTTGTAAAAATTGTTACATTGGAGGCTGGGGAATTGGCTCAGCAGCACAAGCGTGAGGTTGTGAGTTCGATCCCCGGTACCAAAACAAAACAAACCTGCCTCAAAAATTGTTAAGTTGGGCCAGGCATGGTGGCACACATGTCTAATCCCAATATTCGGGGGGCTGAAGCAGGAAGATTGCTGTGAGTTTTGAAGGCCAGCCTGAACTCCATAATGAAACTCTGTCTCAAAAAGACAAAAAAAAATTCAATCTCTGGTCCAAAAGAAACAAAAAACAAACAAAAAAGACCAAAAAAAAGTCAAAAAAGAAGCCCCAAATATGCAAATATAAATTGCATATATTTGATGGATAGCTGTGATAGTTGCATGCAATATATGTGCTACACTTCCATAGTCTACCTCCAGATAATATGCTCTAGAAAATTACTGATCTTTCTAAAACAAAGCTCTACCCGAAGTGCAGGACCAGGAGGAGCTAAGTAAAAACCGTGGACCAGAACAGAAATCAACACAGTGCTTTCCTTCATTGAGAATGCCTTAGTGTGTTGTTATTGTTTTTAATGTCAATTCAAACTGTGATTAAAAATAAAGTTAACTTATATTCTGGTGCAAGCACCTTTTAAAATATGTCTATAGATGTTTGAAAGGGTCCATCAAGGGGCTGGAGATATAACTCAGTGGCACAGTGCCTGCCTGTCAAGCTCGAGGTCCTGAGTTTGATTCCTGGTACCCAAAAAGAAAAGAAAGTGCCCATCAGTAAAAGTACAAATACATAAATACTAATATACTTACCAGCAGAAATACTCTATGCAATGAAAATGTGAAAATGAGTAAAATTATAAATTGAGCAAAGGGGCAAGTTTAGAAAAAGCATACTTTAACTTATTGTAGCATTTATATAAATTTTTAAACATGGAAGCACTATTGTATGCTGTTTTAGAATACATACATAGATCATTATAGAGTAAGAAAATGCCTAAGAATGGAAAGCACTAAGTTCAAGATAGATATTTCCTGCTGGACAATGTCATATTTTAAATAACCAATAAAAATAGTTTAGAATGGAAAATACATGAATTGATGATAGTTTATGTGAAAAGGACCTGGGGTTTTAGTGATTACTTTCTCTTGAAGAATGGATATTACATCACATAGATGCTATCCATATGTTCTCTGAATTGTTTATACATCTGGAGTACTTTGTTTAGTTCTCAGTACTTTTTTTGAGTGATGTTCTGGTAGACTGGAGAGTTTAGAGCCAAGTGGTATAGAGCAAGCTGAAAACAGTGTCTTACCTAGTCAGGGATATGTTTGAGTATAAATGTTTTAATGGCAACAGAAATTATCTTAGATATTTTTTTTAAATGTGGTTGAGGTATTTCACATTTTTTCATTATTTTCATCTACCAAACCAACCTGTGAGGATATGAAAATGATAAATATTAATTTTACCCTTCAACATATTACCCAAGTCTTACAGTTTTACGTCATGTCTAAATTTGACATATATCATCAGGGAGAACATTGAACGCTTTGCTTGGGGTACTTACTGGCTGTTGAGCAAGCTACTTAACCTTTTAAGACCTTGATTTTATCTGTCACAGCATTGTGAATTAGAACTTTCTACAGTGATGAAAATGTTCTATATCTCTGCAGTCTAGCAGAGTAGCTACTAGCCATGTTGTTGGTGAGCGCTTGAAATGTTGCTAGAGTGACTAAGGGAATTGGATTCTTTTAATTCAATTTTAATAAATTTAAATTTAAGTAATCATATGTGGCTCTTGACTATTACAATAGACAGTACAGAACTACATTAAAGATAATTATATGTACCCTAATATTTAACTAAGATCATAAACTTCTATAAATGCAAAAAGATGATGGTATGCTTATATGTGAATGTGCATTAGAGAGTAGGATAGAATTAAAATAAATGTGATGTTCTCAAGAATTGAAATTTAGAAACTATTTTTTATTATATTGCAAGGTGGCATGAACCAGGTTTGTATGTGCAGAATATTTCGAAAAGAAAATATTTTTCTGAAATTTGCGCTTTAATTTTGAAAATTGGCAAAATAGTAGTTGAAATTAGGAAATAATTGTTTTGTTTAAGCTTTAAACTACTTAGCATTATTTTGCAAATTTTTTCTTAATGGCTTAGAATAATCAAAATATTTGCTTATCTTCTATTTATATTGCCAAATATGATGCTTAAAATTGACCTTTTTTTCCTAGAAGATATATTAAAGTCCAGTAGTAAGCATTTTTATTAATGCCTGTCATGATATAAACAACTAGATGTATATACTTAAATTTTTCTGGTTTTGTTCTTTTCTAGCTGCATAGATGAATGGTTTGAAGTAAATAGATCTTGCCCTGAGCACCCTTCAGATTAAGCATCACATGCCTGCTCAATAGGTAATTATTCATTTTGCTATTGTAATTACTTTTTAAAATATCTTGAATTATACTTCAGCTAGCAGTTTTAATCATGCATTTGTTCACTGAGTTACATTCCTAGATGCCTGTTGTGTTAGTGTGTATATACTGGTATGCATTTTAGGCACTTTTATTAGACTACTATGTAGAAAACTTACACTAAAAATACATTAAAGGTTTTGAGTAACTGCTAAATTCTTGGTATACTTTAAAATCCATTTACTTACTTCTAGTTTAGAAACCCCAGAAGTATATATCATGCCCCATCTTCCCATTGAGAGACTGGAGGATCCAGAGTAGTCAGTTCTGTGACAGCAAGAATTGTAGAGATTGGAGATTTAGCTCAGTAGTGGAGGAGAATTTGCCTACTCCATGCAAAAAAAAAGTGCCAAACTCATCAAATTATATATGTGAAATACGTACAGGTTTTCTTATCTGAATAAAGTGGCTTAAGAAGGGACTTCCTAGATGTGTTGTTAGGTAATGGTGGTTAATCTTTTTTTTGGGGGGGGGGTGATGGTTAATCTTGATGGTCATTTTGATTACCTTCTTGGTAGGTCAGAGAAGTGTGGCCAAGGTAACTATTTCTAGTCCTTGGTCCCGACCTCTCTGACTGCTTTCGGCTTTCTGGATGCCATGAGTCGAGTAGATTTCTTCTACCTTAATCTTCTGCCCTGATATTTCTGCTTTAGAGCCAGTATTAATGAAATTTTTGCTTTAGTATTTTATGTGCCGAATACATCTAAATCAGCTACAAATAATTTTCCCCCTCTAGAGTCCTATTGCATTCAAGCTGCTATTACAAAATATTTTAATTAATTTATAGTGAAGCAAAACTGCTTACAGTTCTAGAGACTGGAAAGTCTTAAGATGAAGGCACCCATAGATTCCATGTCTGGTGAGGGCTTGGTCCTCATTTGTAGCACCTTCTGGACATTCTGAGGTGGCAGAAAGGTTATAAGGACATCAGTCCCATTCTTGAAGGCAGTGCCCTCATGACTAATCAATCACCTCCTGAACATTCTACTTCTTACTAAGTACTATTGTACTAGAGATTAGTTTTCAGCATACATGTTTTGGGGAGACAGATTCAGACCATAGCACAGTAGATACATTTTTTTCTATAAAGTGGAATTATATGGTATAAAACATTTTTTTTCATGGTCTCATCCTTGAATTTTTTTTCTTTAGTTTCACAATGAGCATGTATGGGACACATCTCATGTCATAAAATACATGTCAGCCGGGCATGGTGGCATATGCTTGTAACCCCAGTTACTTGGGAGGCTGAGGCAATAGGACTATAGTTATCTCAAAATAGAATTTTTTAAAAAGGGCTAGACATGCAACTCAATGGTAAGGCACCTGATTGAATCCCAAATACCCCCAAGGTAGCGGAGTGTATATAGTCTTTTTTTTTATAGAGAACCTGAATTTTGAACGTGTATCAGCAGGTTGAACTATCAAGTCATCTCTCCGTTGAAATTGAACTGAAGGGGTCTGTTTGTAGTGACCTTAAAGAGTCATTCTTAAGAATCTGTAGATGTGGAATATCTTCACTCACATTTTTGCTGATATTATGACTATTTGTATTTGTCAAGTGACAAATTTTTTCCATCCTTTCACCTGTGCTAAATTGAAAAGCACATAGATTTCAAGAGGGTTCAGTGTTAAAACATTTAAAAGAAAGCAATATACATCTGTCAGCATAAGAATTTAATTATCAGCCCAAAACAGAAAATACATAAATATTTGAGGTCTTAATTTTAAGTTAGGAAATTGCTTAGTTTTTTATTTTGGGAATTTTTAGTTATTTGTGGAAAGTTTTAAAAATCAAAAGAGAGGGTCAGGGGTTTAGCTCAGCAGCACAAGTGCCTGCCAGGCAAATGCGAGGTTATGAGTTCAATCCCCGGTACCCTCCCCCAAAATTAAAAGAATGTTTGTATATGTAATACTCTTGTGTAATTTTTGTTATGGAAGAGGAATTAGTATTGTGTGTTGACTTTTTTTGATATATTAAGAGTTTTTGGAATAGTAACTAAAGGTGATTCAGTGTTCATAGGGAAATTAATGTTGTTTTTTGATTTTTGTGTTACTATTATGGACCATGTTTCAAGCTAAATTTTTCTGTTTTTACACAGGTTTTCTTGTCTTTTCAACATGCTTGAAAAATCTAAGAGGACTTGAGGATCTGTCTCTGAAAAATAAAAATGTGGGGCTTATTCAGCCAGAAATCTGAGTTCTATGAGACTTGGTGATACAGAGGTGGACAATCATAAAAGAAAATAGCCCTGCTGAAGAGAGGACAGTAACTACAGAACTCAGTGTACCAAACTTGCATATAAGGGACACACAGGGATTTTGAAAATGCTGCACATCCCTCAGTAGTCATCTACATAGTTAATACTGATCAACATTTTGTATTCAGACGCCAAAGTTAACTGATTAAAAAGTTCATTTACTTTTTAGTCAGTTTTCTAGAGCTGTGCAACTAGTTGTGTTTTGATTTGTTCCATGTTTGTTTTTTTGTTGTTGTTGTTGTTGTTGTTTTTCAAGCTTGGGGTCTATTTCTCCCAACATTCATCTGTTCTTAAATTTAAAACAACATAATTTACTTCTTTATAAACTCAAGTCTTAAATGTGAAAACCAAGAAATGTAATCAAGCAGTAAAACATTCTTTGAATGTAGACTATGATCTCAAGTTCTTCCATTTTTTTTTTTTCACCAAGTGTGGAAAATAGATGTCTACATAGGAAAGCTAAAATATGTTAATATTTTTAAATTAAAGATTTAATATTATCAGAATACTGTCCAAAGAGCAAATCAAGTTACATAATTACATTTTAAGTAATTATAGAATTGCAGTTTATGAAATATATTGTTTTCCTTCTAAATGAAACTGCTCGGTAGTTAGCAGCAAATCATCTTGCAGCTATGCAACTTTTAAATATGATTACCAATTTTATGTGCTGTCAGCTACAATAACTTTCTGTTAACGGGTATTTTTTGTTTGTTCTTTTCATATACATAATTATATTGTTGAGCTTTGCATTTTCAGTTCCCACATTTGGGTAAAATGTTTAGCAGGTTATAAACTTAGTAACTTATGAAAAGGGTCAAATAAAAATTTCTGGAGTGGAATTTGGAATAATTAGAGGGACTTTTATATACTTTTAAAAGTTAGAATTTAATTAGGATGCCAGATTTTATGGCAGTGTGCATCTTTAATTTTCCAGATAATCTGGAAGTTAGCATTTGATAAATGATTTTTTAAAGGAAATATTAAAATTTTGTTAATTTATAATTTATTGATGTTACTGTAATTGAAAATGTTATAGAGATTTTTAATTTCATCTTGTGTAGAAAGAAATGTATTAAGCAAAATTATGTGAATAAATATTTCCCGAAAATACATCTGAATGGTTAAAAATACTGGAAGATAGCTATCAGGGCTATAATAGTGAATGTTTTTTTTAAATATCAAAAATACTGATTAAGTAGATTGTGTGTTTTCAACAGGGAAAATGTTATCAGTGAATATTTAGGCAGTGCACTTTACTTGGTATAATTGAAAGTTGCACAGTACTGTTTCCTTTTAAACTCTCCTTAATGTACTTAAGTATTTGCTTTTATTATTATTATTATTTAACACTGCTACTCTTAACCTACTTTGTTTTTCTATTGCTTCTGTTTCATATTTTTTAAAAAGGGCACATACAAGAGCAGCTGCTGCTACCTAGAAAAATTTGTGTACTATGAATAATTAATTTTTGCTTTCTGTGTGATTTTAGACTAGATAACATTTTCCCTAAAGTTATGCTGTGAAAAATGCCTTTCGTTATGCTGCAATTGCTAAAAGAATCCCAAACCTCCATTGTGACAGCTGAGAGCACAGTTTCATAGGTGCTTTATAAACCAGTTGTGGAAAATTATTCTTCCTTCAAGGGAAATTATTTTAAGGAAAGTTTTTCTGTTATGAAATCTTAATTTGAATTTATTTTATTTCACATCTTCAGTTTTGTAAGCTTTCATATGCTCCCATCATAATTCCCCCAAGGAAAATCTCTTAGAATGTGGATAACTTTATTTTCTATGATTGGTATATTGCTGTGGTAAGAATTACTTTGTCTTCGAGATTTATTACAGCTGTGATAATTAATGGCTTACCTTGTCTTGGAAGTTGTTTTTCTGTTGTAGCTTGTTAACTTTACTTTTTGAACTGTGTTGACTTTCCATTTGTCTCGTCCTTTTTAGCCTCTGTCATAGAGCTCTGTGCTATAGCTGCTACAATAGCAGCTCCTGTGATTTTGAAGAAGGTTCAGTGTTTGTCAGCATCAAGTGCTATTTGGTTATTGCATTTGTCTAGAACAGTATTTACTACAATTTTTTTTAAAGGAACCCCTTTTTTGTTAGAATTTTCAGAGTTGACATTTTTATTTTAAATTCAGTCTCCAGCAATGTCCTAAAAAAGGATAATCTAGAAATTGAAAAAAAAAAAGTTTTTAAAGCTCAAATACTCCAATTTTTATTCAAGTCAGAGTCATTATTCTGGAAAGTATATAGGTGATAGTCTATATAATATCATTTACAGTATTTGTGAATCTATATGCAGGCACTGGATAGTAGAAGTAGGACATTACATGATGTTAGGTAGGCATTTAAATATTCAGGTGAAACTACTGATGACAAAATGCTGTGGTGGAGACACAGTTAAGATTTAAATCCTAGGTAATCCAGATCTCTATAGCTTTCTAGAGTCCTTGTAAATACTCATCTTCCAGTAAGGTTACACTTGTGTATATAGAAAGCAATATGTTCTTAAATTTCACTTTACTGCCACTTGTGTCCATAATGGATTTATTGCCAATTGTAATTCACCCCCCTTTGGTATGGTTCTACCCACAACCCCAAGAATGTTTAAGAAAAGTAAAATTGTTGTCTTACTCTGGGCTTTTGCCAGAGAAATTGACTAGCCATAGGTTTAATATGCTTTTCAGATTTAGCCATAAATTAGATGATAGATTGTTTTAAGAGCAGTGTTTATGACTGAAATATAAACATTGGTTTATGTATCTGATTTTGTGATAGTAGAAAGAACATTGAAACAGTCTAATTGTTAGCTTGCATAGTACTTACCAGGGTTTTAGTTTCTTGGTACAAGTCTTACATTTCTTTAAATATTATATGATAATTTCATATCTCACCCACAGAAGGCAGCCCAACAATGACTGAGGCCCATGCTCAGCATGTCTACATGATGTGCAGTATTTCAAAAAAGCCAGGCATGGTGGTACACACCTTTAATCCTAGCAATTGGGAGGCTGAGGCAAGAGGATTGCTGTGAGTTCAAAGCTAGCCTGGACTACATAGTGAGTTCAAGGCCAAGCTGAAACACATAGCAAGAATCTGTCTCAAAAAAAAAAAAAAAAAAAGATTTTAGTTTGAGTCCATTAATGAAATGACAGAACTCTTCAAAGCTTATTTGACTACACCAGTGTTCCAAAGTTTGCATATGAGTGTAGTTTGAGAACAATCATTTGGATAAATACTTTATTCCAAGACATGGGGATACTCCTTTAAGACTGTAAATTCAGTGTAAATAATATCTACATTTATGTGCTGAATTGGAGAGTGAAAGAGTGAAATTTTCCTAAAAATAAGCTGTTTTAAGCAAAGCATGAAACTTTTTTTTGTAATTCAAGAATAATTGAATTTAACAGGTCATTGATATCCACACTATGCACTGATAATAATATTCAGATCATCTTATTCTTTACAAGTAAGTTTCCATATTAATCAGATTTTTACGAACTATATAAAACTACTACTTAAAGGTAATTGGTGCTTATTAAATATGAGTACAGTTTGTTGCTGAAGTTTTCTAGTTCATTCGGGTTATTTTCTTGCAATTTTGATTTATCCTGAGGTAAACTCAGTATATCTTGACAGTGATTAAATGTGAAATATTCTTTGTTTCAATGTACATGTGTAGATATTTTCTTAGTTCAAAAAAAAAAATCTAACATGTCAGTACTTTGTTTTTGGCTCACTCACCTATTTTTCCTGAGGAATGTAACTTCTGATTTTTTTCCTTTTTTTGCTGTGTTAATAACTTACTATATTTTTACTGTCTTTTCTTTTTTACTCATATCTTTTCATTCTGAAACTGAATTGCTAATTAGTTTTATTTAGAGGAAATGGCTATTTGGTGTTCTCTAGTACTGACCAGAAACAGCTGGTAAAATTTTTTTTGGTAATTTTTCCAGCAGTGAGTTGAGTACTGTATTCTGTGAATGCTGTGCATAGGCTAAGAAACAGAATTCCTGTATTAAAATGGGGAATACTTGGTCTCCTAAGTCAGACAATGTTCTGAGGACTGTAAGAGGCTAGGAGAGTTGGTTTGTTTTCAGATATTCAAGCTGTCATCAATTTTAGATCAATAGTTGAGTGATATATTTTTTATTGGTTGTCTATAGAGAGACGAAGAACAGCATGGTGTGAATTAGCATCCCAGATATAAATGGAAAAAAAAATTAATACCATAGTATCTGTTAACCACCATTGTTCTTTAGCTCTGTACTGGACAGTGAATCACCTGTCAGGATCCCCAAATCTTGGCATCAGAAGTGACTTCAGTCTTCCTGTTATTAAGAGCTCATGCCTGCATATTCTGTTGAAGTATGTTGAAATTGATAGGCACTGATTTATTTAAGTTTGGTGAATGTATAGTTCTGGTTGCATCCTATTTTCAGTAAACCTGGTAGTAGAATCTCAAAATGTTTCATTATTTGTCAGTCTTGAGAATTTGGAAGTATATAGTGCATTAGCAGACTCCATAGGGAGATACCGAAGGATGATTTTGCCAGTTCATTACATTTCTTTGCTATGACTTTTCATGTTGGAAAGTCATGGCAATAATATTTCCCTCTACTGCTTTTCTTGTGGTTTACACAACTTTCCTGTGATACTTCTTAATTTCCTCTATTAGAAAATATTTTTATGTTAAGTAAGATATCAAAAACATCAATCACAAGAAATAGAGAAAATGTATTGGAGACAACTGGTGTTAATATGTTGTAAACTAAAGTGGAATACTTTATTATTGATATTTTAATAAGGTTTCCAAGTGATCTTACTGTTATTTAGAAACAGACAGTAAGAGGATGCTTTTGAGGAAAATTGTCATATCCTCCGTAATATATTAAGTTTATAGTACATGTAATAAAAGAAACACCTGAATGCTGAAGAAGTTCTCATGCATTAATTGATGCTATATCCTCTTTATTTTTCATATACCCATTACCACAAAATTAAATTCAAAACATAGCTTAAGAATAATAGAAAAAACTTTCCATATTACCTTAACAATAAGTGGAGATGTACTGTAACATTTTTAATGTAAACTCTAGCTGTAAATTTTATGATTGAAATATGACTATAGAGCTATTAAATTTTGAGTAGGAATGATAGTGCATAGTGCGTAATCATAACTTTTTCAATTTGTTATGTTTAGTAACATGCCATTATGTTTTAGAAGAAGAGTGATCTTTGAAAGTACAGTTTTTATGACAGAAAGTATTGAGCTTAGTAGTATACCAGTTAAGAACCTTGGTCCCAGAGCTAGACTGCCTAGTCTTACATCTCTGGACATTGGGCAAGGTAATTTCTCTACACCTCACCTTTGTGTATAAAAAGAGTTAACTACCACTTCCCATATCAGGTTTGTTGAAGTTTATGAAAAGGTATACAAAACCAATTATATAATAACCTCTTAATGTTAGTGGTTAGCATAAATAAGAATACTTTTGTCTATTTGTGAATAATTTTTGTTATTGTGTCTGTTCATGAAATATGACAGTAATATCTAAGACCCTGTTATGCTTAAAGAAGCTAACATATAATAGAGAACTTTAGAGTTTCCAATTTCCACTCTTATCTAAAATCTGGTGACTTTATTCTTTCAACCGTTACATATAAAGCATTCTTTGATACTGTGCACCATAGGGACCAAGGATATAGACATGAAAGATAGCTGATCTTTATGACATTAATTTTTTATGGAGGTATGGGGCTTTGAATTTTGTGATCTTTCTATCCCTGAGGTCTATATCCCTAAACTGTTCCCTTTTTTTATTTTGAGACAGGGTCTCACTAAGTTGCCCAGCTAGTAATCAAAATTGTGATCCTCCTCAAACTACAAACTTAGTTTTTAACAGGGAAAGTAAATAAGGAAACAAGCATAAAGTGGAGAGTAACAGATGGCTGTTATAGACATACATGCAAGGTATTTTGAAGGTATAGAGAATTGTGAAACTCAGAATAAACAAAATGATTTAAGTCTTTAAAAACAAGTAGAGTATAGTTGTAGGGGAGGGATGTGGATAGAGGAACATATGAAGTGAGAATTTTGTAGTGGGTATTTCCAAGGCAGAAGGCTTAGCACATCACTGAGTTTGAGAGAAGTATGGCATTCTTGGCAGTTATACTGTTTAGAAAGGTAAGCAAATGACAAATTGTGTGCACCAAACTAAACTGATTTTAAGCAGGAAAAGACAATCACATTTACATTTCAACTTAGAAAGAATGGTCCTGGAAGCAGAGAGACCTGTTAGGAAATTTAGAGTAATTCAGACAAAATACTGAGAAACAGAACTAAAGCATTGACAGTGGGGAAGCCAAAGATAGAAGAATTTTAAAATTCAGAAAACCAAATTGACTCGTCCTGACAGTCACTGTATATAAGGGACGGGAAGCAAGACCAGGACAGCTTCTAGTTGTACTTGCCCCACTTATTGAAGTATTGAATCCGTATCTGGCGAAAGCTGGTTATGTTGGTAATATTCTGGAGAACCAGAGAAAAGGAGCATTGATTCTAAAATGAAGAAATTGGATTTTAAATATCAGACTCTAGAGAAAAACCAAGACATAACTAGTGAACAGGTTGTGAGAAAGCAGGAGTTAATATTGTTTGTGGTCTATTAGAGTTCAGGAGGTTGAGTCCCAAACATTAGCAACACTGTCAGAGTAAGTGCACGATGAGGAGGGTACACAAAAACTAGTTTAACAAGCATCCACCTTGGTGGCATTGGACTGCTCATGGAGTCCCCTCTGCTATTAGCTCTAGATGCCTATTGGAATGGTGCCATGCTTTCCCAGATTTGCTCACCGAAATGCTGAGATGCAGCCAGACATTCTTGAGGTTTTGTGTTTACCCCATTCTCTCTCCATTATACCTGGCTTTTCAGTTCTTTGCAGCAGAAAGTAAAGCTATGGTTGGAAACGGAAGCTATACTTGTAAAAGTAGATCCATGGGAAAGATGAATCCTATTGCCCTGATGTTGCTTTTAAGGAGAAGTTGAGTTAGACTTGGTAAAAGGAGGACCAAAGAGATGATTACTTCTTGGAAAACTATGAGTTGCCACTGACCACTCTGTGATCTTTCTCTTTTAGAAAAGGACAAGAAATGAGGACTGGTAAACATTTAGTTAAGAAAAAAAGAAAAACATTTAGTTATTGGAGGAGCAACCTTGAGATAGCCTTGTGGGTCAAGGAAGCAACCCTGCCCACAGATTACCTAATGCAGCATGTCCCTGGGAACACTAATTCAAGTTTCTACAGGCTTCTCCCAAGTTAATTCAAAAGTTCCCTTGTACATAACTTGGGACTTTAGGACAGCATGGACTGTATGAATAACAAAATTAATGCCAGAAATGTATATCCTAAGATCTCGGGAATCTTTTATTCATAAATGTCATATGAGTTAAGATTTAATTTCCCACATGAAATGTTTAAAATTGACTTTTCTGCAATGTCGTTACTGATACTGTAATTATAAACGTTTTTAAATTCTGCCATTTAGTGCCTTACTACTATAATACTATTTTCTGTGAACTTTTTGGTTTTACTGTTTTATTATTTTATGAGATTTAAAGAGTACTTAACCAAAAAATAGCCTTCCAACAGTCAGGTTGAGAATGTAATGCTTTCTGATTGGCTCAGTCATTTGTGGCTAGTTACGTAACTGAAATTAGACTGATTGCACAATGTTAGCAATGTAAATTTGTATTTCAGAAGATATCAAGTATAAATCTTGAATTTTTCAAGGTAGCTTATTAAAATGTTATTAAATTGGTTAGTGCTAGGAATAGTTATTGTCCATATATTCATATGATACTTGTCACAGTTTATCCATTGTTGGGGCTCAAGTATGGCCAAAACCTTCCTAGACTATTTAAATTTCCAACCATTATTTTAGCATTATATCAATATAAAATTATCAGGTGATATATTTAATAGTTTTTTCAGTCTTTGATATCTGGAGTGTATTTTACACTTAGAGCGTATTTCTGTTTGGAACTAGCCACATTTTAAGAGCTGAAGAGTTAGGTGATTGCTGGCTACTGTACTGTACAGCTGGATCCAGCAGACTATGGGAAGCTTTTCCATTCCCATCTGTACCTGAATATTTCTGAAGGCTTTTTAATTCCAACATTTTAAAGACTCTTGAGTCTCTTTTAAAGTTGATTTAACTACTACACGGGAACAGAACTTGTTCTATGTTGTTACTAAATTGAGGAAATTTCTCAATTTTTTTTTACTGAGAACTGGAGATATCTTTAAAGAAGAATGAAGGTCTAATAATTCTTCATTATGTGCATTCACCAATAACCCTGACTTTCACCGTGATTGCCATTTTTTGGTAAGGACACAGGGCTTTGACTAACTGGTCAGTGTAATAGAAGTTGGTGTGTTTCTGAGCAGTGCTATTGGTAGCTCTAGTTCACTTTGTTCCATGTTGAGTTGTGTTGGGGTTTTTGTGTCACACCTTCCAGCTGCAGAAGCTTGTCCATAAAATCTTTACTCACAAAATGGAGCTGCCTAACTGCCTAGACATTTTGGGCCCAAGTGCCATGGTGAATTGAGCCAGGTGTAAGGGTTGGCAAGAAGTTTGTCCATCAGGTTGAGCTACATACTGGGAAGATGGACATTACACACGTCTTCTTTGAGATTGGAGCCAGTGATTCTCAACACCTGGCTCTAAGAACATTAACTCAGGAGAGAAGAGTAGAACACAGATGCAACTCTTTAAATTCCCCACCCCACCCCAGAATTTCTGAGGTAATTGTTGTGGTGTGATTCTGTTGTATAGCTAGTGTACATCCTATCGTTTTCTCATACAGGCCAAAATAGGGTGTCTAATCATGAAGAAAAAGATGCCAAGCTGGTCTCAGGCCTCTATAAGCGAGCTTTTGCTAAACCCCTTTCCCCTCTTCAATTCTTTCCTGCTTAATTGAACTCTTGACTTAGTGTAAAAAAAAAAAAAACCTATGGTATTATTATGAATTCTTCCTAACTCTATGGTTCATAGAATAAGCTACCTGACTCAGCCAATATCTGATCATTTATTTTCACAGTGGAATTGTATTTTCTTGAAATAAACTTTGGATTTAAAAGGTCAACTTTGGTACTCAAAACTAAGCAATGATGTCTTTGTCCTATACTCATCTTTCTCTCTTGAAGCAGTTCCTACCCCTGAGTCACTAAGTTCCCATAGTAGCTTGGGATGTAAGAAATTCAGGACCAGGAATAAAAAATTTAGTTAATGATATAAAAATAATCTCTTGCCTGTCATTGTAAAGCCACTGAGGCCCAAGAATGTGAGTACCTGCAGTCTGGTTTTCATTCTTAGACTTTGGTGGTCCTTAAAAGTCTCCTCATCCTGAAGAAGAATGTAAGGGTTTATTTGAACTGGAATGCAGGATGAATTGAAGTATTGGTTCATTCAGTTCACATATAACTACTGACTGATGTATGTAAGGTACTGCATATACATTGATAAGTAAAATGGATAGTTGTAGAGCTATAAATAAAATGCATATTTGAAGCAGTCCTGGAATAAGCATTTGTGTTAGACCTTACGAGAAGTAAAGTCATAAAAAGTCACTGTAAAGCCCTTTAGGAGGGCAACTGGTGATGGGTTCAGTCTTGTGCCAGATTCTGATGTGTATCAGTGATGCTGAAACAAAGGTGAAAGCAGATGCACATACGCAGATCTTAGGTTCACAGGGGAGCCAGCCATATTTGTTAACCCAATTCCACTTTTAGAGGCCTGTTTCCTCAGAACAGTGTTATATATGTTACCAATTTTTTTTCTTCACTGCTTGTTCCAGGGAACTTTTTAGGCTATAATTTACATACAGCAGAAACACTTGTACAAGTGTACTACCTGACGGATTAGGGCAGACATGCATACCTGTGTTAACACCACAACCAAAACATTTCCACCACATCTCACAAGTTACCTCAAGTTCCTATATGCATAGTCAGTTCCCACCCATCCACCTTCAATCCTAGACAGCCATTGATCTGCTTTGTATGACTATATAGTAGATGAAATCAGTATGTATTTTATTTGTATAAGTCTTGCTCCACTTAGCATAGTATCTGTGAGAAGCATCCATGTTGCTTGAAACTGTAGTTTCTTTGCTGAGTAGTATTCCATTTGTGTGAATATACTACACATTGTTATCATTCTCCTTATTGGTAAGGATTTGATCTATTTTTAGTTTGGGGCTATTATGAATAAAGTGGCTATGAACATTTATTTACAATCTTCGTGTAATGTGATTTCTTTCAATAAAACACTTAGCGGTTAAGTTGAGTTGCTGAGTTGTGTGATATTTGTCTATATGATACCGCCAACTGATTTCCAAAGTGGCTAACCCATTTTATAGACCTACCAGCTTTGCAATTTTGCCACATTATTGCTAAAATTTGCTATTGCAGTCTTGCATTTTGGCCTTTCTAGTGGGTGGGTAGTGGTATTTTGTTGTGGTTTCAGTTTGTGTTTAACAAATGTTAATGGTTTATATCTGGATGTTCTCAGAGCTCCATGCACTCAGCCCTCAAAAGGGCTGATTAAATCAGGAGGGCGTTATGGCCAAATGTGATCCGAGGAAGAGGGACCTGGTCAGAAGAGGCAGGTCACTGGGAACACGACCTAGAAGGTTGTTTATCACTCTGTTTTCTGCCTTCACTGTCCACTTCCTGGCTTTTGCTCCACTATTCCTGTCTTACATGCATCTGATCATGCATGGACTGACGTTTCTAAAACATGAACCAAAATAAACCTTTCCTGTTTTAAGTTGAGGATGTTGGATATAGTGTCCCAATGGTAAAGTGATTAAGACAATCAGTTATGATATTAAATGTATTTTTAATGTGCTCATTTGCCATTCCTTTATCTTTTTGTGAAAGGCTTGTTCTATTCTTTATCCTATTCTTAATAGCTTTATGGAAGCATAACAACATAAAATCCACCCATTAAAAGTGTACAGTTTAAAGATATTTAGTGTATTTACAGAGTTCATAGTCTGCAGCCTATTCTAGTTTTATAATATTTTCTTCCTAAAGAAATCTCTTACACATTAGTTATCACTTGCCCTTTCCCCTTTGTCTAAGCAACCAGTGGGATAATACAAAATACGGTCTTTTGCATTTGACTTTTTTCACTTAAAGTGGCTGGGGATCGCACATGTTAAGTGTATGATAGTAATTATTTTTACTGAATATTATTCTGTAGTATGGTTATATCACATTTTGCCTGAGAATTGTTTACACTTCTTTAAACCTATTTTGAGTAATATGGTACTACTGTGAACATTCACTTCAAATCTTTTGGACAAGAGTTTTCATTTGTCTTAGGTAAGTACCTAAAAGTGGAGTTGCTTGGTTGTACACATGCAGTCTTATGCACTGTCCATACTATTGTCTTATTTCCCAGATTTCTATCTTCTGAGTGTTCTGTCCATCCTTTGCTCCAACCAGTCTTTCACCTTCAGGCTACCTATCATATGACCTCCCCTGATTGTTTCCTCCCTGATCAGTATTGTTTTCAGTAGTAGCACCACCACCACACACACACACACGCGCGCGCACACACACACGTTTTTAGTTCTGAAATTCCACTGACACCAGAATTTCCCAGCCTGCTCTACCCTGGTAGAACTACAGAGCCGTAGGACTAAGTGCCATAGAACATGGGGATCCTAGAGGAGGAAAAGCGGGGAGCAGGCTTAGGCTCAAATGCTACGGTTGTCCCCACTCTTACCACACCTTTCTTGAGTAAATGTTTGGTTGTGATATGCCTTTCATCAATTTCCAATCTTTTGAAATAATTGTTTTGAAAGTTTTGTTAAATTTTGTCATTGCTTTTTGGGGAAAAAGTTGACAAACCCCTTATGGTGAACATGGTCTGTAATTTTGTTGATATATCTTTGGTTTTTGTATATGGGAAATGGAGGCCCATGAAAGACTTGTCCCCTTCTCTTTTATTTTCTGAGTTCATATAGAATGCTAAAAGTTTTCCTCTATGCATTGTTCTAGCTGCATCTTACAAATTGTGATATGTTGGTTCAAAACAGTGTAGCTGGGCGTGGTGGCGCATGCTTCTAATCCCAGTGCTCAGGAGCCTGAGGCAGGAGGATTGCTGCAAGTTTGAGGCCAGCCTGAACCATACAGTGAAACACTGCCTCAGAAAAAAAGAAAAAAGAAAAAAAAACCACGCTGTGTAGGGAGATATATATATGGGAACACCCAAAACTACCTAAATTTTAGTCTATGACTACATGTTTTTATATCTTTCATAGATTTTTTTAAAAATTTGTTTTATTATTTTGAAAATAGTAAAATGCAACAGAACAAAGCCAATTGAGACAATGCAGTGAAATCGGTACAGAACCATCACAGCAGGTTACCAGGATAACAGTAATAGGTAACAGAAGATACCTCGTTATCTTTATATAATAGTTGTTCTTTCAATCAGGTATAGCAAAATCACACAAAATACAGAACATTATAGAACTTATTAAAACAATATTGAATAGAGCAATACAGTTAATCAGAACAAAGCAAAACAGTGATAACAATGTTTGCCTTCAAAGAGATGGTAGGAAATCCCCCATATTTGCTATATTGCATGTGGTCAACCTCCCAAGAGATGCTCAGACCTCTGGCTCCCGTTTGCTAACTGGAGGGTAAAGGGGAGAATGGGATGTTTGATTCTCAGCCCACGTACTGGTAGGCTCATGGCTGCTTACCAGGGAGATGAGCGAGTTGCTTTCTTTCCCAGCACCCTAAGTTCCAACATGGCACAGGTTTCGGGAAACGCTGGCTGGTTCTCCCCCTGAGGTGCCTGCCAATTGATCGAGCCATGGCTGTTTACCAGGGAGGCATGTGAGTTGCTCTCTTTCCCAGTGCCCTAGGTTCCGACGTGGCCTCCTAGATTTTTTTAAAGTGAAAAAAATAAAGCTTTTGTTTTGGTTACTATTTAGTTATTCTATAATACATAAAAATAGGAGGCAAAGGTAAAGCAATGGTTAGTAACTAGTTTTGTGAATTTTTTTAACTTACTGTCAAGTTATCCAAATAATATTTATTAATGAACTGTACTTGATAATAGCCTGAATTCTTAATGTTAAACATGACCATGGCGACTACAATTTAATTTACACATTAAGCCTTTATAGTGATAGCATAGTAATTCTGTATGATTAAATTATGTTGACCCAAAGCTAGTTTTAGAGAGTTTAAATCTTAAAAACATTGAACCCAATCTTATACAAACAAGTACTTTGTAATAATATTTTTACATGATGGTAAAAATTAGTGAGACAGCATAGCTGTTTGAAAGCTAAAATCAATTTTTCCAATCCTTTTCAATTTATCCAAGTAATCAGAAATATTAAATGAACTCTTTTCTAATAAAACCGATTTTCTGTGTAATGCACCTCAAGAGCAAGTGTGAGTAAAACTTGAGAAATTTTTAAAAATCGCTTGAATTTTATCTGGACATAATGAGTATGTAAATAGCATCAAGGTACTTCCTAATTAATTGGAAAAGTTCTCCCAAGAATGAAGGTAAGGGAAGGAAAAGGGGAAAAATGAAGAAATAGGAGAGTGCCAGGCAGAGGAAAAGTTAACCTACCACCTGATCATTTTATAATTCTTAAAAAGCAATTTACAATTACAGAAACACTAGGATTTTATAGTCCTACCATGTCAAATTGGTGAGAGTTTGTCCTTTCATCATTAAAGAAAATTCACCTTGGGTTAAGGGGCTTACTGGAATTTGGATGCTACAATCTCTCTAGGGCTCCTTTATAGTCACTCAAAGGCACCAGGATAAAATAAGCTGATTGAATAGAGGTTAAAAAGTTTACAGTCCAGGACAGGATTTGAGGAGTCCTTAACAATTGCACCAGGTCTGAGTGTAATCAGCATTAGAAGTTGACATGTTAGGAAAACAGTAGAGTCCTCTTCACATGTAGGCAGCAGTTTTAACTGAGTGGTAGTAGTGGAGATAGTTGAGAAGATGGAGGAAGAGTGAAGAGAAAGGAGAGATACAAATAGGAAAGTGTGGAGCAGCATTCAGGTGGATCCACAAGTGAGGCAATTTAATTATTTTATGTTTTGTGGGCTTTGTTAAAATTGTCTTCTAGGAAAGGGTTTAGAGTTTGGATTATATTTACAAGCCCCTTTGTACACCAGTTTTTAAAGGTGTATTTAAAAATAATTGTGTAAAAGTAGAACCAAGAATTCCTGCATATCCTTACCCATAATTTTCCAGCTTCCCCAGTGGTAAGGTCTTACATAATCATTGTACGTTATCAATACCAAGAAGTTTACATTTGTTCAATACTATTATCTGTGGACCTATTTGAACTTTATAAACTGTATACATTTTTGTGTGTAGATTTATGAAATTGAATCACATACACATGCATGTAATCATGATACAGAATTATTCCATTTCCACAAAGAAACTGTCATGCTACCATTTTAAATGATACCCTCTCCACAAATAGGATCCTTGGCAACCACTCCATCATAGTGTTCTCCATCACTATAATTTTGTCATTTCAATAATATTACATAAATGGAACCATACCAGTATAGATATAACATTTTGAGATTGATATCCCCCCATTTATTCAGGGTAATGCCATTGAGACATCCTCAATCTGTTACATGCATAAAGGATTTGTTCTGTTTATTGCTGAGTAATACTCCATTTTGTGGCTGAATCACAGCATTGTATTCATTTATTAAAGAACATTTTGTTCCAGTTGTTATCTGTTCAAAGAAAGTTGCTATAGGGGCTGGGGGTTTAGCTCAGTGGCATAAGCGCTTGCCTTGCAAGCGTACCGTTGTGAGTTCCCCAATACCGATTTAAAAAAGAAAAAGTTGCTATAAATATTCATATACAGGTTTTTGAGTGAACATATTTTCATTTCCATAGAAAAAATACCTGTGAGTACAATTGCTGGCTCTTACAGCAAGTCTGTATAACAAATTGCCAGACTCTTACTGAGTACCATGTTACATTCCCACCACTGATGTGTAAGAAATCCAATCATTCTGCGTCCTTACCAGCAGTTGGCATTGTGTGTGTGTGTCTTTATATTTTTTATATCACTCCAGTAAGTGTAGAGTAGCATGTCATGACTTTAATTTGTATTCTTCCAGTTATCAATAATGTTGAATATCTTTTCAGGTACTTAACATTGAATATCACTTGCCATTTGAACAACTCTGGTGAATAAAGTGTTTTTGTACGTTTTTCTAATTGGATTCCTAAATTTCTTACTGCTGTAGAGAGTTCTTTGTTTCTGGATATAAATCCCTTGTCAGAATTATGAATTGAAGATATTTTCTCCCAGTCTGTACATTGTATTTTATCCCATTTACAGGGTCTTTCTTGGAAAAAGGATTTAGTTTTGACATCCAATTTATTGATAGTTTTCTCTGAAGGGTCATGACTTTGGTGTCATTTCCAAGAAGTCCACCTGGGCCTGAGTCATAAAGATTCTCTCCAGTGTTATCTTTTAAAAGATTCATGGTTTAAAAAAAAAAAAAAGATTCATGGTTTTAATGTTCACATTTGGAAGTGTTCACTCTGAATTACTTTTTATATCAAGTGTGATATTGAGGTGGAGGTTCATTTTTTGCCTAAATATACGGTTACTCTAACAATTTTTGTGAAAAAAAATTCCATTTAATTGCTTTCCCACTTTTGTTGAAATCTGTTGGCTATGCTTGTGTGCCTCTGTTTCTTGGCACCCTGTTCTGTTCCATTGATCGGGGTGTCTGTCTCTCAAACATTGCCACACTGGTTCCCCATGCAAGGCTTTGGGAACTGTTCTGCACATGTGTCATGGGACTTTGGACTGACGGTTCATCCCCACTCCCCCAACCAGTTCGCCACACCTTTTCCTCACTGAGAGAGTGAAGATCTCCATCTTCCTATAGCTGCTTTCTACTGAAAGCTCTACTTACTGGATATTATGTTTCTTTCAACTACCTGAAAATTTTGTGGTTCACCATTAAGAAATAAAAAACCTATCAGAAAACCATAAGAAAAGGGTTACTGTCTCTATGTAAATGACCGTTGAGCTGCCTGTTTGATGGAAGACAGCTTGGTGAGTTTATCGAGTTACTTTATTATTAGGTTGTCGATACAGAGCCCAAAAATGAGGAGTAGGTCAGATCCCCACACTTCCTGTGGAGGGAAAAGTATGGCAAGGAGGATGTTAGATAAATTATCACAAGCCTGGGAGCCATAGCCCTAACAAGATTAGCCATACTATGGGTCTGATTAAAACCAGGAGTCTCCATGCAGGTACCCATTTAAGCTGTGGTGAATTAGGGTCATTATGACGATCTTTATGTGCACCTGGAGCACAACTGAAGTTTTACTCTTTCAGATCTTCCAGAAGTTCATAGCAGTACCTTTCTTCTTTTGAATGGTCTTTTTCTCCAGACAATTCAACTGGGACTGGCTTTCTCCTAGAAAGGTGAATGTAGCTATTATGTCTAGCTCTGCCACTTTTAGTGCAGTGGGTATGGCAAGGATCACTGAAAAGGGGCACTTCCATTTTGGTTTTAATCTGCAGCAATCTCATCTTTCCAAGTTTTATTAAGCACTTGGTGTCTAGGGCAGACACTAGATGTTCCCCCTGGGCCAGGAGCTGGCAAAACTTTGTTCCCATACAGTTGGATATCCTGTTGTAATTACTCTAAAAGTCTGGTGGTCTCTGGGTCTACTACATCAGAAGACAGACAAGGCCTCTTATGTAACACCTCAAATGGACTTACATTAGCCCAGTTTTAGGGACGTTTTGAACTTTAATGAGTCAATAATTGGAGCTAAGTCTCTCGGAAAGTTTTGCCAGAGTTCACTTTAGGGACTGGTTGGTTCTCTCAACCTTTCCAGAAGACTTATATCTCCAGATAGAATGAAGATAGTACTTTATTCTTAAACCTTTGACACCCTCTGAATTACTTAAGAGGTGAAAGATGACTTGTCACTCTGAAGGGATTGGGGTTGTCCAAACCAGATGGTAAGTTCTTTGAGGATCACTTAGACTATTTCCTTAGTCTTTTCTGAACAGGTATGGAGTCACATCTAGTGCAGCTCTTGAAACTCTGGAGGGAGGACAGTGAGGGATGAAGAAGACATGAATCAACACACAAAAGCTGAGGTCAAGTGGAGTCCCTTTTCCTGAGGGGAGAAAGGAACTTCCTGGCAATTTCAGCATGTTTGTTTATACAATCAGCATATGAATAAGTTTATGGAGAATTTAAAGAGAGGGTAGCATCTAGGACAGGAAGAATATCTAATCTTTAGCAGAATAGCATGCTTTGGTGGCTTTGTGGGGAACAAGAGGAAACTCTACATTATCTCAGGCAAAGGTCAAGTCGCTATATGCATCAGCTCCCTGAGTTGTGCACACTTCTTATGGACCCTGCCAAAGTCAGGAGAAGTGGTGTGTATCTGTGAAAAGTTTCTATGGGAGACAGCTAGATTTTCCACTTTGCCCTGTGTCATCTCTCTCACCCTTTCATACTTAACAGATTTCTTAATGCGTATTGTTATTATAAGAGCATTATTATGTTAGACATCATTCCTTGTCCATCACTAGTATTATAGTTTTTTCCTTTTGAAGGGATAACAACTTCTTCAGGGTGATTTTTTTCCCATTTTCATAACTCTTAGCCTCTTCTAAGATTCTTTGTTTTTCATCTGGAGTACAGCAAGTGGCCGGGATGATTGGGACACATTGCCACAATAGCTAAAAAGTGAGCATTAAAGTTCGAAACCCATCTGCAAATCTCCTAGGATCCTCTGAAAAGTCAGCCTAATCATTCTTTGCCTTATTGGATATCTGCACCTGAAAAAGGGACCTGGATTCAAGTAGTCCCCTCTGCTCCTGGAACTTCTCTCAGGGGGCAGGACAAGTGTTAAGTTAGAGGAATAAGAAGCATCATTCTGAGTATATCCTGGGAAGCTTAACACTGACTGAGGGGGCTGAGGAATACTGAGTTTCTCTTGGGTACTAGGATCTGGTTGAGTTCCTGAGTCACCAGGAGAACTGATTTACTGGCCTGAGGACTACAAGGAAGAGGTCAAGGTGACCTCCCAAAATGGTTGTTTTCATTAAACAGATGGTAGAAACCCGTATCCTGCTGAGAGACAGGTGGGAATCTGAGGACAGGACCATCAATATCATGCCTTCTTCCTCAGGAGCTACCCTAAATACCATAGCTTTGTGGCCTTTCTAGAGACATAGCAGTAGACCTGATTTCACATCACCTTCCTTGTCTTTTGTGGAAGTAAAAAAACTTTAAAATAGTTTTATAACTTAAACTGCCATCCTGTACCCATCTCTCACCGTTCCCTAGCTCACACTGGATTCAAACACTATTGTAAGTCATTCCTTTTTCATATTGGCAGGGTCAGAACATCCCCACTGATCAAGGATATGGTCTAGTTGCAAAGTCAGTGGAATCTGTGGGGAGCTATTCATAGTTTTTCCCATGGGTCATCTGGGGGCCTATCAAGAGAGAGAACTAGGTCTGGGGTCCTTCAGGTGGCATTCCATATAGCAAGAGGAAACCCATTGAGTTCAAAAAGCACTGCTTGTGAGACACAAGTACTTATAAGCAGGTATCTCCACTTAAAGCTCTGGCAGAAGCACCAGTGATACTGTAAGAGTGGAGACTTCAGGACTAGGGATTTAGCTCAGTGGTGTAAGCACCTGCCGGGCAAGCGTGAGGTCATGAGTTCAATTCCTGGTACCAAAAAAGAAAAAAGAGAAAAAAAAAATTTTAAAAAGTGGAGACTTCTGGACTCCCTTAGCTTAGGACTCCCCATTCTGTGGTTCATTAACTTCTTAGGAAGAAAGGTGGAGCCTCTATCAGGAAACTCTCATGATATCAGGGTGGAGTCCCCCACCCCCACTAGGGACTCCTTTAGTTACTTGAGAAACAAGATCAGGATGGAGCCCTCAACCAGGGCTCCTTAGGAAGGGAGTCTCTAGTGAAAGTCCCTAGAGAGAAAGAGCACCCCTTAGGACTTCCTTAGAAACTCAAAAGAGATCAAGGTGGAAGCCCTGGATGAGTTCCCACAGCCACGTGAGCCCCAAAGATGAGGGTGGAGTCCACTCTAGGACTCCTTTAGAAACAGTGAATTCTTAAGGGATCAGGGTAGAGCACTATCTAGATGGCTCCCTTAGCCACTTGGTCAACAACATCCCTTGCATTTATCCCAATAATAAAAGTTTCTATAATGCATTAGTGATAGAAGCCTCTTTCTAAACAAAGTTTAAAAAAAAACTTAGTATGAAGAATAAGGATGGTTCTACTTTTACATACTCACAACCAGATGAGTTGACCTTTACTGACTGCTCCTTTGTTTTACTCAGGCCATCGGGTATATGTTCTTAAATTACCTGAATTTCTTTTAGAGAAAATAAACAGAGAAGGGATCTAACCCAATTCAGAAAAGAAAGGAGGAGATACTATGTACTCCCTAAACTCAGAGGTTTATCTCTACCTACAAGGCTGAGATTGCCTGATGACCATGAGATTGTTTTAAAAGAAGGAAAAGAGAAAATGGTGAACAAACATGCAGAACCACATGACCAATTAAAATCATCAATAAACATGGCAGAATTTATGCGGCTGACCCACAGGATAAATCAGAAGATAAATCAAAATGGCCACCATATATGGAATCTGGGTGGCTGATCCACAGGATGGATGAAAATGGCCAATGAAGTGGGTTCATTGACAATATAGGAATCCAAGCAGCCAGAATGATAAATTTGGAATTTTATTAGCTGAGCTCAGTGATCATCCATGGACCCCTGTTTCAGAGTCCAAACCAGTGGCACCAAACTGGGAAGTTATGGAGCTTTTAAAATAGAAAACCACAAAAAGACATCTTGTTAGAAAGAATTTAGCTAGAATCTTACATTAATATTTAGTTGACATTTGTATCCTGCTTCTTTGTTGAGCAGATTAATTTTTCTTTTGTGGGTGCAGCTCTTTCTGCTTTTCTCATGGGACTTGTTCCCTGAGTAATTTTTCACTCTTCTGGGTCAAAGACAGGGCACAAGATGGCATTAGTTATGCCAAGCTACAGGAGCCAACCCATGTGACTAATTCACATGATGAACCAAAATGGCTGCCAAATATAATGGAAAACTGGACAGGCGTGAAACAAGGCCCTGAGAAAGCAACTCACTTATGATACCCCCCACTCCCCAAAAAAAAGCTTCCTAGAAGAAAAGTACAAATGAGAATTTGAGCACTAGAAGGAATAAACCAGGATAGGTAGCCGCTCAAATAAGAGACCAAGTTACCAACAGCTATTTTTCCCCAAAACAGTGAGAAAGCTGAGCAGAAGGAGAACAGAAACTGGAGGACAAAAAGGCATACTAAATGCTAGGTCAAGCGAACAATTTGTTCTGCGACTGGGTTAATAACTGGCTGTCTGACAGCTCATTACTGACTTGTACATACAGTAATTGACTGAAAATGGGAAAGAGAAGAAAGAATAGGAAAAATAAACTTAAGGGGGACCTGTGGACCTCTTACCAGCTAGGAAAAACACAGAGGCCATGCACTTATGCTCCCCCATCGCACATGGTGGGACACACTAGGAAACTTCCCAGGGCCATGAGAAAACTTCCTGAGTTCCTCAGCTTGCATTAATTTTTACCACCATCTAATCCCCTGCTCTCCTCAATAGCCAAAATGGATTTGAGCCCTCCAGGGAGAGAAGAGGTAAGAAGGGGATTAGAGATTTCTCCTAGAGGAGAGGGTGGGATGGGGAAACAAACAAGCAAGCAAATTACCTCAGCTATAGATTTTACAGAGAAATAAAATGGTGCCTAAAGGCCTTACCTCCTGCCTGGATCACCACAGAATGTTACTAGGTTTTGAGGTGCTGGGACTCTTTCTACAAGTGGTTTCTAGGTTTTTTCAGTCCTGAACAAAGAATTGGTCAAGAAGAGGTAAAAAGGTAGCAAGCTTTTACCTTTATTAAAGATATGAAAAGAATAGAACCATGTTATGCAGAGCAAGTTTGGGCCAACTAAAAGTAGAAAAAGAAAACAACTTCCAACCCTGACTGCTGTACCCTGCAAAACTGTCTTTCAGAATGGATGGAGAAATAAGATACATCCATGATAAAGAACAGCTGAAGAACTTCATGCTCACCAAACCAACCCTGCAAAGAATACTCAAAGACATTCTAGATACACATAGGAAAAAAACACTAAGCAAGACAGACAAACAGAAGGGAAAGATAAAGATACAACAGCAGAAAGATAACATGTCAACAATAAACCAATATATAACAGTTATAACCATTAATGTAAATGGCCACAATTCACCAATTAAAAGAAACAGACTGGCAGAATGGATCAAGAAACAACATTCAACCATATGCTGTCTATAAGAAACCCATCTAATCCAAAAGGAAGTTTATAGACTGAAAGTCCAAGGATGGAAAACAATACTTCATGCAACAGGAACTCAAAAAAAAGCAGGGGTAGCTATTCTATTTGTAGACAATGTGAACTTCAAACCAAGAAAGGTCCGAAGAGATAAAGAAGGTCACTACATACTAGTGAGGGGAAAATTTCAAGAGGAAAAGATAACAATCCTAAATATATATGAGCCAAATTCCAGAGCATCTAACTATACAAAGCAAGTATTAACAGAAATGAAAAATCAAATAAGCAATAACACAATTATAATAGGAGACCTTAACATACCATTGACACAAAAAGACAGATAAACTAGACAGAAAATCAGCAAAGAAATATCAGAACTGAATCACACCTGTGAACAAATGGACTTGATAGACGTATACAGAGTGTTCCATCCCACAACATCAGAATATACATTCTTCTCAGCAGTACATGGGACAGTCTCTAAAATAGACCATATACTAGCCCACAGAACATATTTAAGTAAATGCAAAAGAATTGAAATTATCCCATGCATGTTATCGGATCATAGTGCCATGAAACTGGAAATTAATGATAAAAAACTGCAAAAATCCCGCAAACACATGGAAATTGAATAATACCCTCTTGAGCAATCAATGGGTCACAGAGGAAATTAAAGAAGAAATTTAAAAATATCTACAAGCAAACAAAAATACAAATACAACTTACTGTAAACTGTGGGATGCAATGAAAGCAGTACTTAGAGGAAAATTTATTACATTTGAGTTCTCACATTAGGAAAATAGAATGAACACAAATAAACAACTTGATGCTACCCCTCAAACAGCTAGAAAAAGAAGAGCAAGCCCAGCCCAAAGCCAAAAGAAGGGAGGAAATTATAAGGATCAGAGCAGAAATTAATGCAATAGAGACTAAGAAAACAATACAAAGAATCAATGAATCAAAGAGTTGGTTCTTTGAAAGAATAAATAAAATTGATAAGCCCCTAGCCAACCTAATTTAAAAAAGGAAAGAAAAGACTCAAACTCATACAATATGGAATGAAAAAGATGAAATCACTACAGACTCTGTGGAAATACAGAAGATCATCAACACCTATTTTAAAAACCTCTACTCTCATAGGTTAGATAACACAGAAGAAATGGACATATTGCTAGAAACATATGAACCACCAAAGCTGGATCAAGAAGATGTAAAACTGTTGAATAACCCAATTTCTATTAATGAAATTGAAAATGTAATAAAGTGCTTACCAACAAAGAAGAGCCCAGGCCTAGACAGATTCACTGTGGAATTCTACAAGAAATACAAAGAAGACAATGCTGACACTCCTCAAACTGTTCAATGAAATCGAAAAGGAAGTGATTCTCCCTAAGTCATTCCTGGAAGCAAATATCACTCCAGTACCAAAACCTGAGAAAGACTCAACTGAAAAAGAGAACTACAGGTCAATCTCCCTAAGGAACATAGATGCAAAAATTCTCAATAAGCCCGGCCACCGTGAACTCAGCAGAAGACTGCCTCAGGGGTAGGCTGCCCAGAACCTCCACCATGGGCCTGCCCTGCCACTGGGAACTCAGCAGAAGCCTGCATCAGGGGTAGGCTGCCTGGAACCTCCCCCGTGGGCCCACCCTGCCACTGGGAACGTCAAGGAGGCCCGCCCAAGACTGAAAACTACCCTGGACTGCTTCAGCTGGGCACACCCTCCCACCTGGAACATCAGAAGATCTCAGCAGGCTCCAGTTAGTGTGAGAAAATTTGGAACTTTGCTCCCAGGTGGTGAACCTTGGACTACAGTGGATTGACTGTATCAGTGTGGTGAGTATACCCCTAAAATAGAGGTGTACAGGGGATAAATAGGGCCAGTAGTAAAACCCCCTACAACTAACTGTAAGGCTTTGGTGTGTCTGAAAAGAGTGTGTGTGATCCCCTCCTATACATAGAAAACACCACGCAGAGTGAAAATGACAAAACGAAAAAGCAAAATGCAGTCTCAAACATATAGTTCAACAGAAGCAAGTATAGGAGACATTGAAATAGAGGACCCCAAAAGTAACACACCAGGAATCTCTGAAAAGATAGCAAGTGAAATAAAAAAACAACTGCATCAGGCTATAGAGGAAATCAAGTTAGAAGTACTCTCCCATGTAAAGAGAGAAATAACAACTTTAGTAAAGGAGTTGTTAAATGCAGCTAAAGAAGAACTAGAGAAAAAAGTATATGAGCATGGGAAACTGATTGAAACTTTGAATGAACAATATAGAAAACAAGCAGAATTCATGAAACAAACTCAAAGAGACATCCAAGAAACAAAAAATTCGATTGAAAGCATGCAAAACTGCCTAAAGGAGGCTGAGGATAGGATTTCAGACCTTGAGGACAGGATCACAGTTAGTGATCAGGAAAGGATAGAATTTTTAAAAATAACAAAGCAGCATGAAATGACAATCCAGAAGCTTCATGATGATGCCAAGAGCAACAATGTAAGAATAATGGGCATTAGCGAAGATACAGGAGTCCAGGCAAATGATATACATAAAGTATTTACAGAAATAACAGCAGAAAATTTTCCAAACATGGGGAAAGAATCTGATATGCAGATAAGTGAGGCATATAGAACACCAAATAGTCACAACCAACATAAATCCACACCCAGACACATAATAATTAAGATCTCAGACATACAGCATAAAAACAATATTAAAAGCTGTCAGAGAAAAGACACAACTCACCTATCAAGGAAAGCCCATTAGAATCACAGCAGACTTCTCAGCACAAACCCTCAAGTCAAGAAGAGTTTGGAGTGAGGTATTTCAAGCCCTGAAAGAAAACAACCTTCAACCCAGACTGATGTACCCAGCAAAACTTTCATTCAAATTTAATGGAGAAACAAGATACTTCCATGACAAAGAACAATTGAAGAAATTTATGTCCACCAAACCAACCCTAGAAAGAGTACTGAAAGATATACTAGACAGAGATAAAAATGACCACAATCCCCAAAACAACAACAGAAAGAAACCACCAGGTAGGATAAGCAATTAAATAAGAGGAAAAGCAGAAAGAAACAACTGGAACATAACATGGCAAAGTCGAGCCAGTACATATCAGTGATATCCATAAATATAAATGGCCTCAATTCATCTATAAAAAGAAATAGATTGACAGAATGGATCAAGAAACAGGACCCCACAATATGCTGTATACAAGAAATACATCTGACCTAAAAGGAAACTCATAGATTAAAAGTCAAAGGTTGGAAAACAGTATTCCATGCAACAGGAACCCAGAAAAAAGCAGGGGTAGCTATTCTATTTGCAGACAACATGAACTTCAAACCTAAAATGATTAAAAGAGATAGAGAAGGTCACTACATACTTGTTAGTGGTAAAATTCAAGAGGAAGAACTAACAATTATAAATATATATGCACCAAATACAGGAGCACCCAACTATATAAAACAGATACTAATGGACATGAAAAACCAAATACACAAGAACACAATTATAACAGGAAATCTTAACAGCCCATTGTCACAAAGAGGTAGATCAACTAGACAAAGAGTCAGCAAAGAAATAACAGAACTGAATCATACCTGTGAGCAATTGGACTTAGTAGATGTTTACAGAGTGTTCCACCCAACCACATCAGAATACACATTATTCTCAGCTGTACATGGGACATTCTCCAAAATAGACCATATATTATCCCATAAAACATTCTTAAGTAAATGCAAAGGTATTGAAATCATCCATGGATAATATCTGACCATAGTGCACTGAAATTGGAAATTAATGGCAAAAGAAATCATAAAATCTGCATAAACACATGGAAGTTAAATAACAGCCTTTTGAACAACAGTGAGCTTCAGATGAAATTAAAGAAGAAATAAAACAATATCTACAATTCAGTCAAAATACAGAAACAACATACTGTAATCTGTAGGATGCAATGAAAGCAGTCTTAAGAGGGAAATATATAGCAATAAATTGTCATATCAAGAAAACAGAATGAGCACAAATAAACAACCTAATGCTCCATCTCAAGCGTCTAGAAAAAGAAGAGCAAGCTAAACCCAAAGCTCATAGAAGAGAGGAAATTGTAAAGATTAGAGCAGAAATCAATGCAATTGAAACTAAAAAAAAAAAAAAAATACAAAGAATTAATGAATCAAAAAGCTGGTTTTTTGAGAGAATAAACAAAATTGACAAACCACTAGCTAACCTGATCAAGAGAGAGAAAGAAAAAACCCAAATTCATGTAATAAGAACTGAAAAGGGAGAAATTACTACAGATCCCATGGAAATTCAAAAGCTCATGAATACCTACTTTGAAAATCTCTACTCACATAGAGTAGAAAACACAGAGAAATGGACAGATTTCTAGAAACATATGAACTAACAAAGCTCAACCAAGAAGATATAGCAATTTTGAACAACCCAATATCAGCTATTGAAATTGAAAATGTAATTCAAAACTTACCAACAAAGAAAAGCCCAGGTCCTGATGGATTCACAGCTGAATTCTACAAGAAATTTAGAGAAGATGTGATGCCAGTACTCCTTAAACTCTTCAATGAAATTGAGAAAAAAGCAATCCTCCCTAAATCATTCCTGGAGGCAAGTATTACTCTGATACCAAAACCAGAGAAAGATGCAACCAAAAAAGAGAACTATAGGCCAATCTCACCAATGAACATTGATGCAAAGATTCTCAACAAAATACTGGCAAATAGAATGCAGCAAATTGCGGCGCCCTTTTCTGTCCATGCCGCGTCCTAGTCCATCCACGCCTTGTGACAATCGCTTCCCCAGGAAAAGGACACCACATGTGGGAATTGGGCGCGGGGATCTTGGAATGTTTTGTACTGATAATTGTAATTTGTGTAATTCACATATATATATTTTCGTGTAATGCTCAATATGGAGTCGAGGGTGGAGACTCCAGGGGGGTTGCTGGAGGCCCTCTAGATAACCCCTTTGTGAGGACTGGTTGTGGGGTTTTGCCTTATGTGAGTAGTGTGAGAGAGTTTATGCTGGAGCTTTGGGTGGGAGAGCTCATGGAGGAGGATTTGCGGGGTTCCTGTGAGACAACTGCCCTGAGACACTGGACAGGCAGCCAAAGACGGGCAACTAGGACACATATGTTATACCACCGGCTGCCTAAGACAGGCACAGGACCAATTGCTGTCCTGCAGGCCCATGACAGGTAAGGCCTGGTTGGGTTCATATGAAGAGTCCTTGACCTAAGACAGGCGCTGTCCTCACAGGGAATGCCATACTCCCATAAGTGATAAGGGAAACAGTGTAGGGAGTGGCATAATAGCCTCACACATCTCTCCCTCCTGCAGGCATTCAAGTGCATCGGCTTACATTTCCCAAGCTAACTAAGTAACAAGATTGAGATGTTAATTGATAACTATTGCCCTGAGCCTGGGGTGCTCCCTGCTTGGGCTTGAGGTTAGTTAATACCTATTGCTTGGGATTGTCTCTGCCTGGCCCTGGGCCTGGGGCACTTCCTACTTGGGGCTGGGCGTTGCTGCCAAAGTTAGCAAATATATATTCCAGCTTCTAAAAAATAAAGCGGATTCAGATTCACTCACAGACTGGTGTGCAGTGTCTTCTGTCTCTCACTCGCCGACTCCCTGTCCACCTTTGGGAACCCTCTGCCCTGCCGCAGCTGGACTCTGGCAGCAAATCATCAAGAAGATTATACATCATGACCAAGTGGGGTTCATTCCAGGAATGCAGGGATGGTTTAACATGTGCAAATCAATAAATGTAATAAACCACATCAACAGAGCCAAACACAAAAACCACATGGTCATCTCAATAGATGCAGAAAAAGCTTTCGACAAAGTCCAACCAATGTTCATGATAAAACCTCTTCAGAAACTCAGAATACACGGCGTCTACCTCAACCTTATAAAGGCCATCTATGACAAACCAACAGCCAACATTATACTAAATGGACAAAAACTGAAAGCTTTCACTTTAAAATCAGGAACAAGACAAGGATGTCCACTCTCACCACTCCTTTTCAACATAGTTCTGGAAAAACTAGCCAGGGCAATCAGACAAGAGAGAGAAATAAAAGAAGTAAAGATG
>PVLA01005932.1:63140-135082 GCA_004027455.1 Hydrochoerus hydrochaeris
GAAAGGAAGAAGTTAAATTATCACTATTTGCAGATGACATGATACTCTATATAGAAGACCCAAAAAACTCCATTAAAAGACTACTAGAGGTAATAAACAAGTTCAGCAGTGTAGCTGGATACAAAGTCAATGCTCAAAAATCAATAGCATTCCTGTACACAAACAAAAAACTCACTGAGAGAGAAATTATGGAAATATCGCCCTTTATAATAACATGTAAAAAAATGAAGTACTTTGGAATCAACCTAAGAATGTAAAAGACCTATATGCTGAAAATTACACTCCACTGAAAAAGGAGATTGAAGAAGATATTAGAAAATGGAAGGACATTCTTTGCTCTTGGTTAGGAAGAACCAACATTGTGAAAATGGCCATACTCCCAAAACTGTTACACAGATTTATTGCAATCCCAATCAAAATACCATTGACATACCTCACATATCTAGATAAAACACTACTAAAATTCATTTGGAAACAGAAGAACCTAGAATAGCAAAGGCAATTCTAAGCAACAAAAGCAAGGCAGGAGGCATCTCAGTTCCTGACTTCAAACAGTACTATAAAGCCACATTGATAAAATCAGCTTGGTACTGGCAAAGAAATAGACCTGAGGATCAATGGAACAAATTAGAAGATGCAAGCACAACTACAAAGACACTCAGCCACCTGATATTTGACAAAGGGGCTAAATATGTCCACTGGAAGAAGGATAGCTTCCTTAATAAATGGTGTTGTAAAAATTGGCTCTCTACATGCCGAAGACTGAAACTAGATCCATGCATATCACCATGCACAAAAATAAAGTCTAAATGGATCAAAGACCTCAATATTAAAACAGAAACGCTAAATCTACTGGAAGACAAGGTAGGTAGAAATCTTGGAGACATAAGGGTAGGCAGAGAATTCATGAACCAAATGCAAACTGCATGGGAAACACTTCAAAGAATCAACAAATGGGATCTCACATTATTGAAAAGTTTCTGCACTTCAAAGGAAATCACCAACAGAGTGAAAAGAAAACCAACAGAGTGGGAAAGAATTTTAACCAGCAACCCCTCAGACAAAGGACTTGTGTCCAGAATATATAAAGAATTGAAAAACATCAAGCTCCCCAAATTCAAAGACCCTCTCCAAAAATGGGCATCTGACATGAACACACAGTTCTCAGAGAAAGATATACAAAAGGCAAATAAATACAGAAGAAATGTTTACCATCACTGGTCATTCAAGAAATGCAAATTAAAACAGCATTGAGATTCCACCTTACTGCCATCAACAAATCAACTGATAACAAATGTTGGTGAGGCCGCGGGGAAAAAGGAACACTGCTCCACTGTTGGTGGGAATGTAGACTGGTGCAACCATTGTGGAAATCCATATGGAGAATTCTCAGGAGACTAGGATTGGAAGCCCCATTCAATAAAGCTATTCCCCTCCTGGGTATTTTCCCTGAAGAACTGAAAATTTCATATCACAGTGATATATGTGCACCCATGTTCATAGCTGCACAATTTGTGATAGATAATCTTGTAAACAACCAAGATGCCCATCAACTGCAGAGTGGATGAAAAAGATGTGGCATTTTTATACAATGGAATATCACTCAGCTATAAGAAAGGATGATCTTGAGGCCTTCATAGGCAAATGGAGACAACTTGAGACTATCCTCATTCGTGAAATAAATAAGAATCAAATTTATAAATATCATATTGTGTCTCTAGTGTAAAAAGTAAATAAGAACTACAAGAGTAATAAAACCAAAATGTGTAATTGCTACTGTAAAAAAGAGAAGAAAAGAAAGTGCTCTAAGGGATATAACTGCATGTATGTTTGAGTGTGTAAAATAGATGACCATATTGCTGAATCTTTTTTCGGTCTTTGAGCAGAACTGTTTGTAGTCTGATTGTCTGAATATTTACTATGAACCCTTTAACTTTGTAACTTGAACAGCTACATCCAGGATGACAGTATGTAATTTATAAATTACTGATTTCTTAGTGGGGCTTTTTCTCATTCTCCTTTTTCTTTCTTTCTTTTAGAATTCTGCATTGTTGTTACCCTTTCTTCTGTTTTGCTTTTTTTTCTTCTCTTTAAATAAAAATTTAAAAATGTGTAATTGCTATTGTAAAAAAGAGGAAATAGGAAGTGCTATAAAAGATATAGTTGCATGTATGTTCAGGTGTGTGGGATTGATGACCATATTTCTAGGTTCTTGTTGGATTGTTGAACAGATCTGTCTGCACTCTCACTGCTTGAGTGTCCACTTTGTGTGCTTTAATTTTGTAACTTGAATAACTATTTCTAAAAGAACAATATGTAATTTATCAACTTGTGATTTCTTACTGTTTATCTACTTTTCTTGAAATTCTGTAATATTTCTACCTTTTTCTTATTTTTTTTCTCTTGTAAAATAAAAAAAAAATTCTCAATAAAATATTGGCAAACAGGATGCAGCAAATCATCAAGAAGATTATACACCATGAACAAGTGGGATCCATCCCAGGCATGCAGGGATGGTTCAACATATGTAAATCAATAAATGTAATCCACCATATCAATAGAGCCAAAAGTAAGAATCACATGATCATTTCTATAGATGCAGAAAAAGCTTTTGATAAGATATAACACCCATTCATGATAAGAACCTTACAGAGAATTGGAACAGATGGCCTTTACTTCAATATGAGAAAGGCCATCTATGGCAAACCAACAGTCAGCGTCATATTAAATGGCCAAAAACTGAAACCCTTTACCTTTAAATCAGGTAAAAGACATGGATGTCCCTTATCACCACTCCTATTCAACATAGTACTGGAAATACTAGCCAGAGCAATTAGACAAGAGAGAGAAACAAAAGGAGTAAAGATAGGAAAATAGGAAGTTAAACTATCATTATTTGCAGATGACACGATACTCTACATAGAAGACCTCCAAAACTCCTTCAAAAGACTCCTAGATAATAAATAAATTCAGCAATGTAGCTGGATACAAAATCAATACTCAAAAATCAATAGCATTCCTATACACTAACAACAATATCACTGAGAGAGAAATAAGAGAAGCCACACCATTCACACCAGCATCCAAAAAAATGAAATACTTAGGAATTAATCTAATGAAAGAAGTAAAAGAGCTATACAGGGAAAATTATAATACCCTGAAAAAAGAAATTGAAGAGGACCTCAGAAAATGGAAAGACATCCCTTGTTCATGGATAGGAAGAATAAATATTGTGAAAACGGCCATTCTTCCAAAATTGTTATATAGATTCAATGTAATCCCAATGAAAATACCACTAACATACCTCATAGATCTAGAGAAATCACTCCTAAAATTCATCTGGAACCAGAAGAGACCTAGAATAGCAAAGGCAATTCTAAGCAGCAAAGAAAAGGCAGGAGGCGTCACAATTCCTGACTTGAAGTTATACTATAAAGCTATTGTAATAAAATCAACATAGTACTGGAATAAAAACAGACCTGAGGATCAATGGAATAGACTAGAAGACACAACTACAAACACACTCAACCACCTTATCTTTGATAAAGGGGCCAAACATGTTCACTGGAAGAACGAGAGTCTCTTTAATAAATGGTGCTGGAAAAACTGGCTATCCATATGCCAAAAACTAAAACTAGACCCATGCCTATCACCATGTACTAAACTAAAGTTTAAATGGATAAAAGACCTAAATATTAAAACACAAACACTTAATTTGTTGGAAGACAAAGTAGGTAAAAATCTTGAAGACATAGGGGTAGGTAGAGAATTCATGAACAAGAACCAAACTGCACGGGAAATACTTCCCAGAATCAATAACTGGGATCATGTCTTATTAAAAAATTTCTGCATGTCAAAAGAAATCTCCAGCAGAGTGAAAAGAAAACCCACAAACTGGGAAAAAATCTGAGTGAACTGTCCCTCAGACAAAGGACTTCTGTCTAGAACTTATAAAAAAATTTTAAAAATAAGACCCCCGAAATTCAAAGGCCCATTCCAAAAATGGTCATCCAAGATGAACACACAGTTCTCAGATGAAGAAATATGAATGGCAAATAAATATATGAAAAAATGTTCATCATCATTGGTTGTTAGAGAAACGCAAATTAAAACCACACTGAGATTCCATCTCACTTTGGAAAGAATGGCCAGGATCAACAAAACTACCAACAACAAATGCCAGAGAGGCTGTGGGGAAAAAAGAACTCTTCTGCACTGTTGGTGGGAGTGTAGACTGGTGCAACCACTGTGGAGGTCAGTCTGGAGATTCCTCAAAAAGCTGGGGCTGGAGGTCCCATTTGACCCAGCTATTCCACTCCTAGGCACATTCCCAGAAGAACTGAAAACATCATACCACAGTGATATATGTGCACCCATGTTTATGTGGCACAATTTGTAATAGCCAGATCTTGGAAACAACCTAAGTGCCCATGAACTGAGTAATGGATAAAAAAAATTGTGGTACTTTTATACAATGGAGTACTGCTCAGCTATAAAGAATGATCACATTGAGATATTTATAAATAAATGGATGCAACTTGAGACCATAGTCATAAACAAAATAAATCAAGCTCACATATATAAATACAGCATAGTCTCCCTAGTGTAAGAAAAGGTAAGAGTACATAAGATTCTATGGTAATCATGGATCCCCATTAAATTGCTTTGAAGACTTGTAATGTTTTCATTCCTTGGTTGGAATGGTTTTATTCTGTTTTATTTGGCCTTATTATGTGTGATGGTATGAACAGCTACTTTGAAGAAAACAAGACATTATGGCAGCCACTGCTGATTTAATATCATCTGGCTTTGAAGTCCTACCATGCTTTTGTTCTTCTATTACCATTGGTTCTATCATGTTGTGTCTTACTGGATTTTAATATGTGTAATAATATAAACAATTTTTTATGGAAAATGAAATATTACAGTAGCCATTGTTCATTTTCTGTTATTTGGTTCAGAATGCCTTGTAATAGTTTCATTCTCTTGAATGCTTTTATTCTATTTTGTTATATTTGATATTATTGTGTGTGAAGCTAAGCTCAACTACTTCAAAGAAAGAGATATTATGGTAGCTACTATTGATATCCAATTGTCTTGTTGTGAAGTGCTGTGTTGCTTGTAGTGTTCTGTTCTGATCTGCATTGTTCTGTCCTCTTTTGTTTTATTCTCTGTAAAATAAAATTAAGAAAGAAAGAGAAAGAAGTATACGCTACAGGGTGAGAGTGGACCACTGTGAAAGAGTGGTCACAAGGAAAATGATAGCTGTCTTTTGTTCCTCCTACCCCTCAGGCTGATGTCAGGTCTATGCCATCATATAAAAATCCTGATTGGGGGCTGGGGATTTAGCTCTGCAGCATAAGCCCCTGCCTTGCAAGCATGTGGTGGTGAGTTCGATACCCAGTACCAAAAAACAAAAATAAAAACAAACAAACAAACAAAAAATCTGATTGGGTTCTCACAAGACAAAGACAACTCTTTCTGATTAGTTCCGCATGCAGGGGACTCTTTACACAGCTGTCATAGACCTATGTGATTGACAGCTCGTGGCCACGCCCCTAGACTCTAATATCCTGCCTCGTTATTACTCTTCAGGGTCATTTTTTCCTTACTAAGGAACTTGACTTGGAGACATGATAATTAAAAAAGAACAACAACAACAAAAAAGAACAGTGTTAATATAATTCTAGAATTCTAGAATTCACATTTTCTTCTGGACACATTGTTAAAATCTATTTTCTAGTCTCCTGTGGTAGGTTCCCAGAAGAAAATATGAATCAAGAATAGAGGCATCTTTTTCCTTTTAGAAAATACACCTTACAAGAAAGAATGGCTAGTTCTTTTCTCAGGCTCTTACTTTATTCAGAGCCAGAAGATCTCTTAGATAATAGACACTCTACCTGGATACCTTTAATATACATATGACTACCCTAAAGGTTTATTATCTCCATCACGTAAGCAGATCCGCTATTTTAGTAGTCCTCGCAGTTTTCCCTTGAATCTTCTCTCCTGAGACTATTAGGAATGATGGTGCTTGAGTAAAACACTTCCCAGATAACTTCATCTTTCTCTGGGTGACATAATTGAAAAGATGGGGAAATTGTCAAGCAATTGTTATAGCAAGAAAAAGTATAGTGAGATAATCAATCCAATCATGTTCCTGATTTTTGTGTATTTATCACCTTAGCAGTTTCTCTGAAAATCAAGATGACCTTCTCCAATGTTATTGTGAACTGAAGTTCTTTGAAGTAGCCACGTCTATGTTGAAAAAGGTGCAGATTGACTGGCAACTACAACACTGTGACTGTGGAGAGATGGAATGTTGCAGATAAAAACTAAAGTTAGCTTGGGCTATCTTTAGTCTTATTTATTTATTTATGGTACCGGGGATCAAACTCTCAACCTCATGAGTGGCAGGCAGGTGCTTGTGCTGCTGAGCTCAATTCCCAGCCCTTTGGTGTCTTTTAATAGCCATTTACCATCCACCTCTGTATCTAACCTGACATCCTGACTGCCAGATAAAATCATTGGAATGTATGATAAACCTGACCTCCAGCCACTACCAACCCTAAAGCTCAGAAGATGGTGAAGGTTGTACCTGAATCCTGTCAAAAAAATTTTTCCCCTCAACTGCATAAAGACAGTGTCTAAATCCTATGGAAGAACTTTCCCCACCATTCTGTATCCCACCTTCTTGATGACCCCACTCACTTTTGTTTTTGATTTCCAAAGCTCATGTAAGTTTCCATAGTGGAACATGTAATTCATGGTAGATAACTTGAATCTGTTTTCCCAGACCATAGTCACTCATATTTGGCTTAGAATAAAAATTTTCTGTTTCCTTTAAAACAGAATTGTTATTTTACTTCAACCCTGTTCAATGTAACATTTTAGTTACATAGTTTCCAATGAGATAGAACATTATAGATAAAACACAGTTTGTCCAATCCATTTCCACCACCCTCTTTCTTGTTGAATTTCAAAATCAAGACTGATCTAGTCTTTTTTGAGTCCTGTTTTTCTTTCTTTTTAATGGAAATTTTCATATGTGTACAAAAGTGGAAAGAACCATATAATGAAATCTTATGTATCCATTGTGTCCTGTAAATTCTGGTATGGTGTATTGGCTTTACTATTTGATTTTAGGAACTGTCTGATTTCTTTTGTAAACAGAGTATTGTTTAAATTCTATATATTTGCATAATTTCTGTGGTTTTCTTTGCTATTGATTTTTGTTTTCATTGCACTATTGAAATAAGAGTTTAGGGAGTGGCAAAACTGGCTAGGGAAGTAGGTGTGACTTGTTAATTACAAGATCCTAGAACACATGCACAAAACAGTTCCCAAACCCTCTTATAAGAAGTATATGGGCTTCTCAAGAAAACTCAAGCAGGTCTTTGATAAGACAGCCTAGACCTGATGTCAGCCTGAAGAGTGGTTGATACAAAAAGGACAGTCCACACTGGGTTTTTGTCACAATGTTTGCTGTTGTGTAGATGGCCTACCCCAATGCTGCAGGGTGTACTTCTTTTCTTACTTTTACTTGGTCCAAACTCACTCTGCAGTTTGTTTCTCTTCTTACCTTTAATAAAACTTTACAACCATTTGTGCTTGTCTTGACCAACTCTTTGCTCAGCACAGAAAAAACTTAGAAACTGCCCCCAGAAAGAGACTCCAGTACTCCCAAACCCAATAACACTATGACCTGAATAATATGTATGAAATATTTTTTATTCTTTTGCTTTACTTAAGCATGGTTTTTGGGCTACCATGTGATCTGTAGATTTTTTGGGGGGGTGTCTAGTTGATCTGTTTGATTCTGGGGTATTGAGGTCCCACACTATAATTGTGTTCATGTGTATCTGTTCTTTTGTGTCCAGTAGTGTTTGTTCTGTGAAGTTGGATATGCCAGTATTTGGTGCGTGTATCTTTATAATTGTTATTGCTTCCTGTTTAATTGCTCCCTTAACCATACATAGTATGGTTTGTCTCTTCTTCCTTGTCTCTTCTGATCAGTTTTGGCTTAAATTCCACTTTGTCTGAAAATAGGATACCTATTCTTGTTTGTTTTGGGGACACAATGTAAGTGGGAAGTTTATACCTGTGAATGCCCACATCAGAAAAACAGAGTGTGCCTACATAAATAACATAATGTGGGCCTCAAAGTACTAGAAAAGCAAGAACAATCCAAATCCAAAGGTAGTACAAGAAAGTAAATTTTATTTTATTTTATTTTAAAGAAAATAAAACCAATAAACAGATATTAAAAACAGATATTTTAAAAAAACAAAATAAAGCCAATCAAAACAAATCAGTGTAAGTGACACAGGATTTCAAAACAATACAAAATTAATAATGGTTACCATAATACCTCTTGTTGTCTTCAAAATAGCTGCAGATACCTTCAGACATAGTAAAAATGAAACAAAACAGAACAGAATAGAACCAATAAAAACAAAACAATGAATACAATAAAGGACTTCAACACAAGACAGTAAATCCAAAATGGCTAGTATAATATATCTTGTTATCTTTGAAGTAGCTGCCCATGCCATTGGATATAATAAAATCAAACAAAACAAAACAGAATAAAACCCAACAAAACAATGAAAATGATACAGGTCTTCAAAGCAAGATAATAGGGAATTAACAATGGCTACCACCTTCAGAAGGAGATCCCCCATAGATGCTATATTATGTATTATTATCCTCTGAATTGATAATCGGACTACTGGCTTTAGACCTGCAAAGTCAGTGAAACACTAAACACTCCCAGCATCAAATTGCATTTCACCTCAATAGCTATCATCACAGCCTGTGTTTCTCTGGATCAGCCGGTTGCTTATGGGGCAGGGATTGGCTCTTCTTGTTTCCAAGCCGGCATGCTAGAGGGCCTAGCATCTGGCTCTCTCCTTAGCAGCCCATGCATGGCACTGATTCACAGGAATGGCTTGCTTCTTGGTGACTTCTTGTTCTCTTCAAGAAAGTAAATTTTAAATCATAAACATCAGAGCAGAAAACTATGGAATTGAGACTAAAAAAGACTACAAAGATTCAATGAATCAAAGAGCTGATTCTTTGAAAGAATAAAAAAAAAATAGAGAATCTCGTAGACAGACCACAAAAAAGGAGAAAAGACTCAAATCAGTGCAATTAGAAATGAAAAAGGCAAAATCACAATAAACACTACTGAAATCCATAAAGTTATTAGTAACTACTTTGAGAACCTGTATTTCAATAAATTGGACAATTCAGAAAAAATGGATAGATTCCTAGATACATGTCAATTACCAAAACTGAACCAAGAAGTTATAAGAACCTTAAACAACCCAATAACAGGTAATGAAATTGAAAGAGTAAGGGGAAAAAAAACTACCAACTAAGAAAAAATCCAGGACCCAATGGATTCACTAGTGAATTCTACAAGAATTTTTGGAATAACCCAATACTCCTCAATCTCTTTAATAAAACTGAAAGGAAATGAGTACTTCCAAAGTAATTCCTAGAAACTATCATCACCCTCATTCCAAAATCAGAAAATGACACAACCAAAGAAGAGAACTATAGGACAGTCTTCTTTAATGAACATAGGTGCAAAAAATCCTGGTAAACATAATGCAATGAATCATCCCCCCCCCAAAAAATCATACATCATGACCAGGTAGGATTCATCCTAGGAATATAAGAATAGCTCAAAACATGCACATCAGTAAATGTAATATATAAACAGAAGCAAGAACAAAAATCACATGGTCATCTCCATAGACACAGAAAAGAATGCTGTTGATATTTTGATTGGGATTACATTAAACCTGTGTATCAATTAGGATGGATGGTCATTTTGACAATATTCATACTGCCTCTAAGAATGGGATATCTTCCCATTTTCTGATGTCCTTTTTGATTTCCTTTTTCACAGTGCTAAAGTTTTCATTGCAGAGATCTTTCACTTCTGCAATTTGCATGTATTTAATTTTTCTTGGTGCTACTGCGAATGGATTTTTCCCCTAACTTCATTCTTAGTGAGTTCAATATTAGTGTATAGGAATGTTACTGCTTTCTTTGCGTTGATTTTGGATCCTGCTGCGTTACTGAATTTGGTTGCTAATTCTGAGTCTTTTATGGATTCAGAGGGGGAGATTTTCTGTGTAGAGAATCAAGTCATTTGCAAATAATTTGACTTCTTTGTTTCCTGCACATATTTCTCTTATTTCTTTTTCTTGCCTAACTGTTCTTGCTAATGTTTTGAGTACTGTGTTGAGTAGGAACGGTGATAGTGGATATCCCAATACCTTGTTCCTGATCTTTCAGTTTTTACCCACTTTATATGATGTCAGCCAGCAGGTTGTGAATGGGATTTACTAGACTGAGATGATGTCCTTTTGTTCCTATTTTCTTAAGGGTTTCTATCATGAGTGGATGTTGGATGTTTCAAGCCTAGTCAAAATACCAACAACATTCCACATGGAACTAGAGAAAACAATCCTAAAACTGATAGGAACCATAAGAGATTGAGAGTAGCAAAAACAATCTGGGTAACAAGAGCAAAGCAAGGGATATTATAATCCTGGACTTCAAATTATACTACAAAGCTATAGTGAGAAAAATAATATGGTATTGGCAAAAAAAGAAAAACAAAGATATGTGGACTGGTAGAACAGAATGGAGGATGCAGAAACACTTCCAGGCACATTCAGCTATCTGATCTTTGATAAAAGAATCAAAAATAATATGCTAGGGGAAAGATAACCTCTTTAAATCATAGTACTGGGAAAAGTGGTTATCCACATGCAGAAGATTGAAGCTAGACCCATATATCTCACCATGCACTCGATTAAAATAAAACTGGAACAGGTATCTAAATATTAAAACAGAAACACTCTATCTGCTGGAAGATAAAGTAGGTAAAACTATTGAAGACAAGGCACAGGCAAAGACATTCTGTACAGAACACCAGTGGACAAGAAATAATACCAAAAATCAACAAGTTAGATCATATCAAATTCAAGTTTCTGGATAGCAAAAGAAATAACTAACAGACTGTAGAGATAACCTACAGAAGGGAAAAAATTTTTATCAGCAATTCCTTGGACAAAGGAATAATATTTAAAATATATAAAGAACTAAACAAAATCAGATCCCCAAATAAAATACCCAATCAAAAAATGAGCAACTGAAATGAAGATACTTTACAGAAGTATAAGTGGCCAATAAATACATGAAAATGTTTTCAGAATCTCTGGTCATTGTAGAAATACAAATTAAAACAACACCAGGTTTCTACCTTACTCCAGAAAGAACTGCAATCATCAAGAAATCGAGTAACAAGTGCTGGTGAGGCTATGGGGGAAAAGGGAACCTGTGTACATTGTGGGTGAGATTGTAAACTCGCACAGCTGTTATGGAAATCAGAAACTAAAACTAGAAATTCCACTTGACACATCTATTCCTCTTCTAAGTCTCTTACTAAAAGTGTTAAAGACATACTACGTGCATATACATAAATGTTTCCCATTTGGCAGCACAAATGATAAAAGCAAAGTCTTTGAAGTGACCTACATGCTCACAAACATAAATGGAGAAAGAAAATGGCATTTGTATGCAACGAGGTACTATTTTCCCATAAAGAAGGATACACTTGGGTCTATTGTAGGAAAATGGATGCACCTTGATACTCTAATGTGAAGTGAAATACAGGCCCATAAGCTCAAGTATTGCAAAGTTTCTCTTCTGTGAGAAACCCAAAGTATAAATAAGGCATAAAATAAAAGGTAATATGAAATAGGGATATAGATCTTTTGCAAAAGGGAAAAAATAGAGGGAGGCAAAAGGGAAGGAAAGGTGAGGGCAGAAAGCAAAAAGCAATCTCATGTACCCACCTCCTAGCTTCAGCAATTATCAGCTCATGGCTAATGTTATTTGTACTCTCTACTTCCTTTCTCCAAATATATCTAAAACATGTTACTTTAAAGCAAAACCCTGATACCATTTCACTCACAAATACTTCAAGATATAAACACTGTCTACTTATCTAAGAAAAGGAAAAGACTTTAAAAACATAACTGCAGTGCTATTTTTGTGCATTTTCAATGACCACGTAAGAGCTGTGTCTATAATTAAAGAGATGAAGCAGAGATACAAGCGGGCATGTAACACGGAAGAGTTTCATCTCTGAAGACCTAGAGGAGATTCCAATTTGTAGGTCTTCCTTTGATGTTGAAAATTACATCCTATCTCTCAGTCCTTATAATAAATCTTCTTTTTTGATTACACTGTTTTAAGGTAGAGGTTCATGATTTAAAATTAGAATTGTCATTGTAATGGACTCCTTTGAATTTGTCCTCCCTTGGAATTACCCTCCCCCTTCCCTTTTGCCCTTCCACCCTCCGTAAGCCTTTTGCCCAAGAGTTAATCCCAGTTAATTACTAAATTTTCTTTAGAGTCACAGAACCTGATGGCCTGTGGGACACCTTCCCTTAGTCCAGTACCTGGCTATAGCCAGCTGAGATCCACTGTCGTGATTTGGAGATAGCATAGGTGCTTGCTAAAATACCTTGCTCTGCAGCAGGCTCACTGCCTCCTCCCCTACTACAAGAACGCTTTGTGCTCCTGAGCCAAGCTGGGAAGACAGAACAGCTCTCCCCTCTTCTCCATGGATGACCTTGAATATTGCTGATTCCTTCTTACCAGCACTCATCTCCTGGCTGTGGAACAGCCAGAACCTTTGATTCCAGTAACATGACCAATATTACTGTTATCTGGGTAGCTTGGGGTTGGTCTTTAAGTCTCTGTATTCTGATTTTTTTCTCATACCATTCAGTTTAGCTATAATAGCAATGTTGATATTACTGACATCTCTCACACAGCAGACACCCTTATTATAAATAAAACATAGAGATTTAATTACATTTAATCCTTACAACCACCCAGTCGAAACTGTAATTTCCCTGTCTTCAAAGACAGAGAAGTGAAATTCTGCCTGCATTAGATAATTTTTACAGGTTACACAGTTACTGTAATAAGTATGGAATGGTGGTCCCACCCAGACCTTTCAGCCTGTGTGCCCATAGGCCGTGCCGCTGCTGGCAGACATAATATTTGTTTCCTTAAAAAGTCAATTAGATTTTGTAGCATTAATCTGTCATTCATCAAATTGTCTGCTCATCTTCCTAGGAACACAGCTGTTCCTTTCTTGCAGTTGGGCTTGATCATCTGCTTGGATTCTAGCTGTTGAATATAAGTAGAAGATAAATGTCCAATTTCTTGGCTGGGCCCAATAAACTTCCTGTCTGCTGTCCTCTGTGCTCTCTTTACTTATGCTCTCTGGTTGATGTTGCCAAAGATGACCTTGGAAACCACACATTTGACAGCAGAGACTAAAAGCCCAAGACCCTGTGTGATGGCATGGACAAGAAAGCCCTTATTATCCATCTGAAACCACCTTGGACTCAGAATAGGAACAAGAGAAAAATCTAGCAAGCCGTGATCCTTAGGGGCTCTGTTATTAAATCAGTAAGTTTTATGTACTGTTTCAGTGATTCTTTGCTGGGGTAATGGAGAACTCCAGAAAGTTAGCGGCTTAAAACCACAGTCTTAATTAACTCATGATTATGTGGGTCAGAAATTTGAGCTCTTGCCTGTACTTGTTCATGCAGCTACAACCAGCAGGTGGATCCGCTGGGGGCTAGATGGTCTGACATTACCTCACTCACATGTCTGGGAGACATGCTGGCTGCTGGCTAGGCTGGGCCTCCAGCAGGCTCGCTGAGCTTATTCACAAGGTGGTGGAAGGGTTCCTGGCCGAAAGAAAGGCACGTCCCAATCTGCAAATAACTTTTGTGCTCAGTTTGCCAATGTATTATTATCCTGTGTAAGTCACATGGATACAGGGAAATTTGATTTATTGAGGACCATTTGTACAGTAATCTATCATACAGGTTATAATACGCTTGTACAGACAGGGTGAGTCATTCACTTGTATGTAACACATAGTGGTATATTCATAATTAAGTCAAATCAAAAAGTCTGTTTTCATAATCCTATATCATATTCTAGTACCAGTATTGGGTATAATAAAATCAGTGGCTTTATTCTTTTTTTTTTTTTTTTTTAACTTTTCTGTATATGGTATTGAGATAGTTACGAGTTGCTATGTCCTTCAGGGTGATGGTGGTGGGCACTGTGTGGAACCTTTAAGGGGGGGTGGAGTCTAACTGGGCCTTAGTCATTAGGAGTGTGTGCCCTTGGAAGGGGTTAAGGTAATTCTATGGGCTCTGGATTCTCAAAAGAGAGAGAGAGAGAGAGAGAGAGAGAGAGACTTTGGCCAGGTACCATGGTGCAGACTTATAATCCCAGCTACCCAGGAGGCTGGGCCAGGAGAATTGCAAGTTCAAGACCAGCCAGAGCACCTTAGCAATACTGTTTCAAAATAAAATAATAAAAAGGACTGGGATGTAGCTTAGTCATTCTTGGACTCAATTCTCCAGTTCCAGGGAACAAAAAGAAGAGGCTACCTGACCACTCCTCAGTGTCTCTGTCCTTCCTGACTGGTCATGTGATCTTCCTCCTGTACTTGTTAACATCACTATGACACTCTCTGCTGAGACATTCTCTCCAGAGCTGAACTGACACTGGTGCCATCTCTTGAAACTCCAGAACTGTCAGTTTCATGAACTTCTTTTCTTTATAAAGGTATCCAACTTTAGGTACTTCATTATGGTGGACTAGGTCCAGGAGCATAGCTCAGTGGCATAAATGCTTGCCTGGTAAGCACAAGGTCCTAAGTTTGGTTCCTGGTACAAAAAAAAAAAAAAAAAAAAAAATGGAAACACAGTAAAATGGAGTTTGACTTCGTTCCATCCGTTTTTGAGGAATATCAAACTTATCTCTCTGAGGTTGCCTTCTTGCCTCTCTCTGTCTCTGTCTTGCTCTCTCTGCCTGCTGCCTGTGACCTATATCCACTCACTCAGAACTCTGGATGTGGCTAAAGAAACCAAGAAGCTAGTGGGAGAGGTTGCTCACGGTGACATCAGTGGCAATCTGGCCATGTTGGTTTTGCTTCCAATTTCTGAGCTTGTGCTCATTTTTCATACTGGTCTTGTAGCCTCCAGCAGATTCATGCTATAAATTCCCCCTATGCCTTTTGCCTAAGACTCCCAGAGAAAGATTCATAACTGACAGAGGCACTGAAATTCCAGGTGGGTTCCACGGTTGATGGAAGATCTGCCCACAGAACGCACGATACAGCTCCCAAGCTGTGTGCAGTGTTGGTGTCCAGGGGCGCCTGCTGATATTTCCCAGTCCTGTGCATGAGCCATTTCCTTTTTTGCCTCAACATCTACAGAGGCACCCGACCTGGTGGCCTCGTGGGCTTTTCAGCCTGCTTTCCATGTCGCAATCCAAGAAATCTTTTCAAAAATCTAAGGCTTCTGGTCCCTAAACTCTTCTGAGTCTTTCATTGGCTTCACATGACTCTCAAAGACCAATGCCCTTTTTTCATTTTTTGATCTTTACTCATAATAAGAAAAACTTTATACTAAGATCAAGTATACTTTATGCCTATTTCATATTGAAAAGTGTTGCAAAACAATATATATCCTTTATTTCCTTCTCAGTGATATTCTCTAGTAAACTCTAATACTGTTTCATTTTTAAAAATAGATTGGGTGGTCAAAATGGATCAAAGATCTAAATATTAAAACAGAAACACTTAATCTACTGGAAGACACTGTAGGCAGAAGTCTTGAAGACATAGGGGGAGGCAGAGAATTTGTGAGCAAAATCCAAACTGCACGGGAAGTACTTCAAAGAATCAACTGGAATGTCGTCTTATTGAAAAGTTTTTTGCACAACAAAAGAGATCACCAACAAAGTGAAAAGACAATGCGCTGAGTGGGAAAAAACTTTAGCCAATTGTCCCTCAGACAAAGGACTAAAACATATGAAGAACTGAAAAAAATTAGAGACCCCCAAATTTAAAGATCCAAAAATGGGCATCTGATATGATTATGCACTTCTCAGATGAAGAAATACAAATGGCAGATAAATATATGAAAAAATGTTCAACATCACTGGTCATTTGAGAAATGCAAATTAAAGTAACACTGAGATTCCATCTCACGCCAGAACGAATATGACTATCATCAAGAAATCAAACAATAAAAAATGCTGGAGGAGCTGTAGAGAAAAAGGAACCCTTCTCCACTGTTGGTGGGAGTGCAGACTGATGCAACCACTGTGGAAATCAGTGTGGAGATTCCTCAAAAAACTGGAATTGGAGGTCCCATTCAATTCAGCTATTCCTCTTCTGAGTATTTTCCCAGAACAATTGAAAGCATCATACCACAGCAATATATGTGTCCCCCTGTTAATAGCAGCACAGCTTGTAATAGCTAAAGCTTGGAAACAACCAAAATGCCCATCAACTGAAGAATGGATAAAAAAAAGATGTGGTATTTTTATACAGTGGAGTACTACTCAGCTATAAAGGAGGATAAACTTTAGGCTTTTCTAGGTAAATGGATGCAACCTGAGACAATACTGATAAGTGAAATAAATCAGACTCGCATATGTAAACATCGCACTGTCTTCCTAGTGTAAAAAACTGAAAGAGTAAATAAGATTCAAAATGTACAACAGATATTGTGAAAGGGAAAGGGGAAGAAACTGCTCAAAAGGAAAGAAAAACCTCTTTTTCCTTCCCCCCACCCTTGACAAGGAGGTTCCTGGGATGGGGTGGTAAGGGAAAAGGAGAAAAGAAAGAAGAGAAAGATTATATATCTCTGCTAGGTCATCAAAAAGAATTTCATTGTTTGATCATTTTTTCATGCCTGTATCTTGTAATCTGTGCAACTCCTTGACGATAACAATATGCAATATATTAACCATTGGTAATCTCCTATTGTTTTGTTTTGAAATTCTGTATCATTTTTTTTGCATTAAAAAAATAGATTCAGTGTCCATCAACTTTCTTTTACAACCTTCTAGCACAATGAGGGCAAATCTTTTAGAGCTTTCTGTGATACAAACAGCCTACTGTGGCACACTGCCACAGGCTTGCCTCCACTGTCCTAGCAGGTTACAACATACAGTTTAAGGAACTGGCATGCCATGGACTGGCCCCTACCTTGTGCTTTCCAGACCCACCTACGCTGTGCTCCTCCTGAGGTTTGCACTGCAATTTAAACAGCCAGGCTTTTAGCAGCCACAGGGCCTTTGCATAGTCTGTCTCATCTGTTGACCCTCCCACCTTCCACCTTCCTACCCTCACACTGTGCCCAACTCCAAGCAAGATCATAGTGCCTTAGAACAGACTTCAAAATCCCACACCTGGGTCCTAGCACTTATCATGGCTGTAACTTGACATTCATCCCCCAGATGATTTGATCAACACTAGAAGGGAGGCACAGGGCAACATCCTTCTGTGTAGCTTGGGGAGAGGCAATCCAAGCGTGCATTCACGTTATGTGAAAGAAGTGAGGCCCTGGCCATTCTTTCCCAAGCTGGCTGCTTCTCAGCTGACACTCTGATCTCAGGCAACAGCTGTGAGGTGTGCGGCGGCATCTCCTGTAGCTGGCTGTCACAGGGCAGGCTCCTCACCATCCATGTACTCCAAAGCCACCATCCCCTCAGGCCCACCTCACTGTCCCTGTGAGGCTCAGGTGTGGAACCCGGCGCAAACACGCCTGCTGCTCATGCTGCCTGATGCTCCATGCATGATAAAGTCTTGTGCCTCTGAGCCGGGAGGCTTGACATATTCACTTCTGTTCCAGCATACATTCAACGGTGACAATCTAATTAACGCTTAAGGGGCCAAAGTCCCAGACAAGACACGAGCCATTGTCTCCTGGCAGCCAGCCCGTGCTGGCATAAACAGGCGCTGAATACTGATTGTGAGATGAAAGGATGGGTGGGTAGATGAGCTTCCTCAGCTCTGCTAAGGAATGAAACCCTTTCAGGAAAGTCACCCGTGGTCTGGAATTGTTCTGGGACTAAGGGGAAGGCAATTGAGGGGACGTGAAGATTAATCTGACCTAAAGTGTCTCTGCATTTATGTATCTAATTAGAACCTTTTTGATCATCCAGTTCCTGCTCTGATATGTAAATTATCTGCCAGGGGTAATGTCACCAGACAATCGCATTTGATTCTGAAGTTCTTCGTTTGATATAACGTCCTAATATTTAGCTGAGCTTAGCAGTGTGTGGGGAGAGCAGATGTGTGAGTGTGTGTGTGGTGCGGGGTAGGCAGCCCCAGGGCCTGGGTTCTATTTCAAAATGAGAATTCGGGATCGCCTTGGGTCTTTTAGAAGAGATGGGCAGGATCAGAATCCAGGAAGTGAGAAAGAGAAGTGGAGAAACAGCAACGATAAACTGGGCCTCAAGCTCTGCCCACAAACTGGTAACAGAAGCTGGGGACACATTGGGGAGATTCAGTGGGGCTGCTGGGGCCACAGTGCTCCAGACAACAGCTGTTCCTGTTAGGAGAAATTGTTCCCCTTTCACAAACGGCTGTGTGCATGCGCGCGTGTGTGTGTGTATCATAAGCAAAGTTTTGCAATAGATTAAAACTATTTTCAGGATAGATAAGGGAGTGAAAAGAAAGCATGAGAAAGTTAAACATACAGCTATTAATATTTATTAAATTAAAAGTTAAAATTGAGAACGACAAACTACCATTGGGGTGACAAAGAGGTCACTGGGGTGGTAAGGTGGGAACCCTAGGACTGGGCTGGATCAATGTTCAACAGGGGATATCACCCCTCTAGAGGCAGAAATGGGAAGACAAACATGAATTTGGATATTCAATGGTTTGTTACCCACTGGAGGATGAACAGAAATATAGTGTGTCTATGGGAACTGAAGTTTACTAGTGGGAGGAAGACTAGAAAAAATACCTGAAGTCTCTTCAGGTGGGGGGTAAGGAAAAAGCTGAAGCACAGGATTCAGACGGAAAGGTTTTGTTAACCACCAGTGGGTAAGCTTGGAAGCAGGTGCACTATCACAGCAGAAGGAGAAGACTTTACATGTCACCTAGCAAGCAGCCAGTTGGAAATGTAAGAGCGACGGCTGGCGTCTGAGACACCCATGGCTGATCAGCAGGTGAAGAGCTCCACTCCACAGAACCTTACAGCCAAGCTGATGGCCAGCCTGGAGGGACACGGCAATGGCAGAGGGTGGAGTCTGGATTCCAGGGATCAATGTACTGACTTTCTACCCTCCTGAGCTGTTCTGGTCTGTTCACGTCTCCCCTCCTTCTGTCCTCTGCTCTCATTCATCTTTACTATAGGCAGTGAGTGAATGAAAAGAAAACTAGAAACAGAACCACACACTGATGCAAAAGGAATCGCCATCAGCTGCACAATTTGAGCACATGTCAGTTAAGGCACTAATATCAGTGAAATCAAATCACGTTACACATAGGCTTCTGGCTCTCCTGAACCATGCATCCGGCTATGACTCATTCACCTGCATCTCTGGTTCCTTTGCAAAATAATAGTGAAGCCAATTTCAAATATAGGATACAGCTGATGCTAGTCTTGTTTACTCTTGGGAATGGCTTCAGGTATCTGGGGCTCAAAATCTGGACTTTGCTTTTGGACTGAGCTGGTGACATTGTCTTGGTGGCACCTTCAGTTAAGAAGGACAGCCCAGTGTGTGCCCACAACACTCTTAACCCTGGTTTCTGTCAAGGCCATGCTGGAGGGAAGGAAAAGGTGTGATTAGGGAACTTGTTTGCTGTTTTATTGTTTATATTAACTCAGTTACTCATAACCTAACAACCCTGCAAGGGGGTCACTATCTTATCAAGCAGGTGGTTACAATTGCGGAACTCAGCTACAGAAAAGCTGAGTCACTGTGCAATGTCACACAGCTACATAGCACTGTGATTTGAAGCCAGACCTCAGTCCCCAGAGAACTTGTCTAATACTATTTTAATGTGTCCTCGACCAACTTCCTGCATTGATGTCTCTGAACTGAATGGATGAGTCTCAGTGTTTGCCTAGCATTTGTGTTGTCCTGGGTTCAATCCCCAGTGCTAAAAAAGAGATCAAAACAAAAAGATAAAATTGCTTTTAGTAAGCTATACTTTGGTTTGAATCTTACTTGAATGGAGCGGTGTGCTGTCACCAAGTCCTGTGCTAGAGTTCATGCTTGGAGGCCATGTGATGGGATGGTAAGGGATTAATTAGTGGAGACTTGCTGCCCTCTGGTGATGAGAGTCAAATCCCATGCAACCGTCTGTAGTTCCTGGGATGCACTTACTTCTTTTGGTCCAGTCCCGTGGCCAGAGATGAACCCACTGGCTGTTTAAATGGAAACTCACCTGGCATCCTCCAGGCTGCTCTCATGACCTACCACTATGGGTGAGGCTAAGAGACACGCCTCCCAAGTCCTTCAGCTTCTGGGATCATGAATGTAGGAGAAAAAATGAAGCTTTCCAAATAAATACCAAGAACCCTGGAAAGACCCCTTCTGTGTCCTCAGGGAAAGAGTTCCATTTTCCTTAACCTGTCCTAGCAGCTTGGAACCATGTTTTAATAGAATTGGCAGAAAAGTTAATTGCAGGGTGAAATGAAGGTTGCAAACTCTACTAGAACAGAGGGAAATAAAATAAGCCAGAAGGCCTTTGCTCCAGTAATGTGTACGACCCTGGGCAGTTTACTTTTGCTTTCCTGACACTAGTTTTCTTGTTGTGAGAGTAAGGGGCTGGACTGAGCACGCTTGGAATCCTAGATACGCCAGGTGCAGCATTTTGCCTTTGGTGAGATCCTTTTCCTGAAGGTTTGCTTTTTCTTTTTCCATTTCATACATGTCCTAGTTAATAAGACAAGATACACACATATATTTCTACACCTTAGTTTCCTGATTCATGAAATAATTTCTTCTTCATAAGGTGGTGGAAGTAGTTTCCATTTGACCCAGTAATGGTGGGCTCAGTTGGCCTGGTGTGCTTAGGCAAAGCAAAGACGCACATATATATATAAAGTCTTTAAATCAAGGAAAACTGACTGACAAGTTTCCCAAACCTACACAGTAGTCATCACCTTACAGAGTACTACTTTATAACACACACTGACTTGTAGGTCTGTTAAGGCTTTCGTGGGGTTGTAGTTGCTACCAATGCCAGGGTAGAGACATCTACATCTGTACGTGTGACAGTTCCTAGACCCTGTGGAGGCTAAGAACTGAGAGAGTTGTTTTCCTCTTCAAAAAGAAAACTGATGGCTTTGGGCTGCACTGTTCTTTAAGTCCTACCTGCTTTCAAACCATTTATTATACTCCTAATATGCCACGAAAAGACATGGCATGAGTCTTTACCTTGATAATCCCACTGCAAAGAAATAACTATATATTTTTAATTCCACCAAAATATTGTCTACAATAATCACCACAGGAAACATGAATGTCTGACAATTTGGACGTGCTGAAGCAAATTCTCAAATGATCTTTGCAAAGACTACATAACAATGAGGGAAAACATTTGATTACAAGAACTGCAAACATACTCTGTAATTGTGACTATGAAAAAGATGTCCAGGCAAGACATGAAGAGTGATTTAAAAGCACTAAAGTAACTGCACTGGTATTTTTTATACACATTATTACCATTGTGATATGGTTTGTACAATAAAAATAAGAACATTGTGGTTATGAGACAGAGCAAGAGCAAGACAGAGAGACAAAGTGAGAAATGAGAGAGAGAGAGAGAGAGAGAGAGAGAGGGAGAGAAATTTTGAGATGTTCTGACATCATTGGCTCCCAAAGCATCTAAGCAGTCATGGTGAGAAGTCAAAGGCCTGTTTACCATTATTGTCTTGTCTTATACTTTCCTATTGTTTGGAATCTTTTTGGTCACAGGTCACTTCTTCAGTGCTTAACGTCTGGAGAAGGACTTAAGCTGGTTGTGGTGCAGATCCTTGTCTTCCAGGGGAGGGAATGGTGCTGGGATGGCCCCAGCCTGCAGTTCTCCTTCAAGGCCCTGTTTTTACCCATCTGGGTGGTAACACTTGGCCTCCCCCACAGGCCAATTCTTTCATTAAAATTTCCTTCATGAACCTGGGATAATGGCCATGGCTTTGCCTGTCAGCTCCGGAGCAAGGCTGTTTTCTATCAGGGTGCGGTTAGTTACTGGACACAGATGTGTGCCACATGTGGAAGTGGACCACAATACCGAAGAGCCAGACATCCCTTCCCAGTTCAGGAGCTGCGGGGCAATCAGGAGGCGGTTCACTTTGTAGTGGGTGCCTTGCCAGGAAAGTAGCAGCCCACTTTTAGGTTTATAAAAAGGTAGGAATCTACCTTTCACCACCTGGAAGACTGGAAGATTATAAAGAGAATTCAAGCCAATAACCACACAAATTCTAGTGCCCTAGAAGCCACAGTTTTAATTCTGATAGTTTTTAAAAGCAATAGTGTTAGGTAATTTCTGAATGCATTCTAGGTTCTGAAGAGATTAGTTTTAGCTGCTTAATCATATCCGAGTGTGGGCCTTGGGAAGTGAGGTTCTCAGTGAGGTTTGCTCAGCCCACATTTGGTTCCAAGCAGCCTTCCTCGCACTTTCAGCACAGACTTGCTGCCCTGGGTTGGCACTAGGGAGAGCTGCCAACCTAGACGGGGATTATTAGGTGGCTACATGCCCCAGGCTAGTGGGAGGGTACGTGGCAGTGATCACCATAGCAGTCAGGACCGCAAAGGGAAATGAGGTCAGATCCTACAGGATTTCCCTCATAACTTCCTGGATTGCCTTCTAATAGGCTTCCTGCGAAATCAGGCGTAAACTCTGGGAGACCAAAGGGACTGCTGGAGGACCTTCTTCCAGCACATGCTGCCCTTTGTCAGCTCAGTGCCTTTTGCCATAGCCCTCCTGGTGTCCACCCAGCAGGATTAGCTCAAGAAGACAGAGGACTCAGATAGCAAGACCTACCACGAAGGTGTGAAGTTAAGCCGACCCCCTATGTTCTGACCCTAACTACTTTGAAGCATAAGAAGCCCCCTGTATGGACTCAGAGCGGCTCAGGTGCTGCCTCTACCATCATTTGTTCCTTGGTAGGTGGAGAGGGCTGCAAAGCCTCAACCTGGTGATGTCCTGGCCTTCTCCCAAAAGGTTCTCCCCATGGCATGTTACCCAGAACCTCCAGTGCAGGATGGGGTTCCAGTTCATAGTGTGCTTACCCAGCCACATTCCAAAAAAACCAAAAAACAGACCTGGGCCATTGAATTGCATTTGCATCATTTTATTAACAAATGATATGGCAAAAGAACAAGTTATTTAGAAATATCACCACCCCACCCCTACTGAGCATCTACCATGTGCCGGCCATGGTGGTTGGTGTCTGACTACCACACTTGGCTGGTGGAGTTTGAGACCAGTTCTCGGTGTATTCAGTTACCTCCCATGGCTCAGGGGCAGGACAGAATTTCTCCTCTCAAGAGGCAAAGAGAGAAAAGCTTCCATTTGGATGCCAGGTCCCATTTGGAGCACACAAGTGGTTGCTTTTTCCTGAGGCTGGGGTATCGGCCCCGGGATGCAGTCTTCCAAGGAGATCAGCTGGCACCAGAAACAGCGCATACTAGGATCTCCACAGCATGAAGGTGTCATTCATTCTCTTAGACCAGCTAAGAGGGCATCCTCTGATCTTCTTGAGCATGCAGCAAGACTCTGGGACTGACACCAAAGCCTCTGATGAAAAGCACTTGGCTGAACCCACTCTCCACTGTGTATTCCTCAGTGTGTACAGCTGTGAAGTAGGAACAGTACCAACCAAATGGAGCAAGGGCTGGGGCATTTTAGGCACAACACTCCATGTTCAGGGAGCACTTTCTTTCCGAGAAATGGAAGCACACCTTCGGCTCTTCCATGAAGACATCAGAGACCAATGCTTCTGATGGGCCTCAAGGCAGCATCTGCACAAACTGAGATTAGTATCATCGTCCTCTGTCTTATTCCCCCCATTTTAGATTAAATAATTATGGATATGCAATTAAGTCTCTTCACAGGAGAGAAAACATGTCACTGTTTGGCAGTAACCAGACACACTTAGCTTCTGCAGAAACCTCACAGCTGCTTGGATGGGGTGTCTGCCCGCTGGGTGTGTGTCAGGAGCTTGGTTTGCTTGGTGGGGCAATGGGACTGTCGGGGACCCTTGCAGCAGCCCCCTCAGGGCATCCCACACACCAACTGTAGAGTGGTGTCTGATGCTGAGAGTCACAGGGTGGAGGAAAGTCCTCGCCACACTCAGGAAGGCCCTCTCAGAAACAGATGAGTCGCTTTTCCTCTTCAAAGGCTTTGGCCTCCTCTGGCTTTATCAAGTTTCCGTTTAGACTTGAGAGAAAGAGAAAAAACAAATTTTACATACATAAAGTCTTAGGGACTGTTGTTCCTCACACAAGCTTGTGTTTCCCAGCACCCAGAAACAAAGGAACATTCCCTATTCAAAAATTTCTTTGGTAATAACATTAATCCTCTCCAGCTACCATCACCCTACTAATCTGCTCTGAGGTCACTGACAGTCTCTATAAGCCTGTCATGTTTTTAGGTCTTATCTTCCTGTTGGACCTGCCTGACCTCGCCCTCCTTTTGGAAGCACCACTGGCCCTTGGCTTGGCCTCACACTCTCTGGGTCTCTCTAGGTGGCCCAACCCCGCCTTCCTTCCCATTGAACCTTTCTGTGTAACCTCTGAATACAGGGTTTTGGCTAGTTCATCAAGTTACGGCACCATCCACAGCTCAGGGGAGTCCATTTCCTGCTTTTTCGCTTCCCTTGGACACCTCTAGGAACCTTGAAGAGACCACACCTCCCTTAGACTCACTGAATGGTTCCACTCTTCAGAGTACCACAGGATCCTTCCTAGGGGTTACCATGACACCTCCTTCCCATCCCCAGAATCCTGCATTCACAAAATTCTGTCTATCCTTAGCACAAAGCTCCTGATCATCCCTAGAATGCCTCTCTGGACTTCTCTGCAGCTTTAACCTTCCAATCTCATCTGAGAACTCAGCTCTTTTATGGGCCGTGGCAATGTTCTACTGACTTTTCCTTTATCTGTGCTCTGGTCTTTTCAAATCCAGAAGACCCCAGAATGTTTCTTTTGTCTTATAAATCTGGCCATTGTCCCTCTTCTGTTTCAAACCCTTCAGTGACTTAACATTGCTTTTAGGACAGAGACCGAAGATCTTTTATGGTCCAGCCTCTGCCTGCACCTCAGCCTCCTCCCCCACAGTGTATACCGATGACACATCAGCCGCTTGTGGTCCTGTATGGACACTAGACAACCCCACTCCCCAGATGCTGTTCCCTTACCTGCAGTGCTTTCGCCCAATTAACTCACTCCTGTTCACCTTTTGTGGCTTAGTTTAAAGACCACTTCCTTAGGAGGCCTTCCCTGAACCCTCCTCCATCAGATTCCCTCCTGGCCTTTCCCCTCATAGAACCCCTTCCTCACGGTAACTAATTACCTGAATGATTTTTCTCCTTTCCTATGCATCTCCCTCAGAGACAGTGAACCTAAGAGGGCAGGCCCATTTTGTTCACCATGAGATTCTCGGTACTAGCACAGTGCCTGACACTCAAGCACTGTGCTGCCCGGTGAAGGAATGAAGACACAGTACTGGCCGTTGGGGACACAGCTGGGACCAGGATGCAGGCCCAATCCTTGAGCTCACGGTCTGCAGGACAGCACCATGCAGAAAGCTCTGTCTTTGAAAACAGAACTCATCAAGGGATTTCAGAGAAAGTTCTCTGGAGAAGAAAGCCTGTAGGAAATGACTTCAGGAAGGTGCTCTGTCCATGTCAGCGATGGCCTCCAGCAGCTGCTTCCCTACCAGCCTAGCCACAGTCTCATGGCCTAGTGTGGCAGCTGCTGGACAGCAATGGAACCTCTCAGTCAGTCTCATGAAGTCACACACAGGCACCTCTTTGGCAGCTCTCAGGATAAGGCAGGAGCTACAACAAAGATGCCTCCAGGCCAGCACCCGAGCCTCCTGCCCCGTCTGAATCAGTGGCCGAGCCGCCTCGCCACCTGACACAAGTGCCCACTGCAGACTGAGCAAAGTGTACCTCGAAGCTAAGGACAGCTGTCCCTGTTCAAGTAGATCCTAGGGACAGTGACCCTTGGGAGGGAGAACATGTATCCTTCAAGCCTGACAAAATTAAAGCAGCTACAGAGCCAGACAACTATCCTTCCATCACGGGAACACAGCAGAGGCCAGCTGCGGTCAGCGAGCTGTCCTCAAGTCTGGCTGGCTTCCTTCAGCTGCCCACTGCTTCAAGCCACTCTCCTCAAATCCTCCAATCAGTAGGAAATGGAACAGCCTGAGGCAGGGTCACTGTGAGGGTAGCTGGAGATGTAGGCAGACAGACTCTGCTCTCCAGCGCGCTCCAAGGCCTTTCTGTCTGAGCAGCCACTGGGCTTCATAGCGCAAATGCCCCAGTGTTGTCTTGTTGGGTCTCTATGACAGCATTTTCCCAAAAAGCTTTGACTGTGTCCCCACATAAGAATCATATTCTACATTGTGAACAGGCAGCTGCTCTACCCTGCACGCATGCCTGGAGTTAGACCAATTAATACTATTTCTCCCTCCTTTGCAGGCTGTAGCCTGGTGCTCTGTCCTTGTCGATTTCATTTTAAAATAAAGCTGGCTGCAACCCATCAGATTGATTTCACGATCTCTAAGGAGTTCTAAAAGAAATACTATGTGTAGAGCCAAGGACTGTAGTGGTTTGTTTTGTTTGTCTGTGAACATCAGGAAGGGAGGGGTAGTTAATGGTAACCGCCCTGAGCTGAGGTGAGGCTGCTGCTCACAGAGCTCGGAGGAGCCACAGTGGGCGAATGAACTCTATGGTCTGTGCCCCCCACAGATCCCTGCTCTACTCCCTGCCAGCTGCCCACGTGGGCCCGAGTCTCACACCATGAGGGGCTGGCTCAGTTCAGAGGTGGAGAACACACTTCAGAGCACTTAGGAGTCTATGCACATGGCCTCTCCCCTCGGCTCTGGCAGGCCAGTGCTCTTCAGCAGCGAGGGTCTCTTGTGTCACATTAATGACCCCAGCCTGCTCCCTGCTGCCTACAGTGCCTGGCATAAAGCAGGTGGCACAGGTGTGGTGACTTGTGACTCCTAGAAAATTATACACATTCTATATCCTGTCAGGCCTCCATCAGGCCACTCAGACACTACAGGGGTTGCTGTGTGTATGAGTGTGCATGGGGAAAGGTTCTCTGGGAGGCAAGGCAGCAGGGGAGAGGGTTCCACACATCATAAAGCAAAGGTTGGGTTTTCTTCCATTAGCATTAGCAAGTTCTCAAAGCAAAAGAGAGAAACAACACATGTTGGCTCAATCGCAGCCTGGCTGAGTCTCCTGGATCCCGGAATGTCCAGAATAAGGGAAGCACAAGCTCCAAACTCCTGGCCAGCATGACCACTCTCAGGCTCAGGGTCCAGGTGCATTCCGGGGAAGCACCATGGAGCAGGGCAAAGACAGGCACAGGACAGGAGAGCGCAAACCATGGTGGGTGTCAAGCTGGGCTGTTTGTTCCTCTACGTGTGAACCTGGGCACATTAGACTCACTTGGCTTCCATTTCTGCATTGGCAAAGTGGAGACAATCCCACCACACTTCCGGGGGTACTGGAGGAATAAATACAAAGTGCTCTGCCCGGGGCCTGGCACACAGTGAGCAGTGCTGAGTCAACACCACTGTCCTTGTCACTGTGACCATGGCGGGTGGCCTTACCAAATCTCCGTTATGCCAGTGTTCTCCTGTAGCGCCTCCGCCAGGTGGGCAGTGCCTTTGGTTGTGATCTGATTCTGGATAAGCCTGAAAGAAGAGCAAAGCTGTGTCCGGTACAGAATACTGGGTTGAATCTTCTCCCTTTGCAGGGAGTGGTAGAAACAAACAGGACCACACAGGGGCCAGGAGACTGAAGCTTCAGCAAGCGCGGTGTATCTAGGTCGATATAAACAGCGTTTAAAACATGTAACTCTCTTATAGTGAGCATAATGCATCTGTAGGCTCCTCTATGGACAGTGTAATATATGAACTGATGTATGTGTGGCTTTTTTCATTGCCCAGACAAAAAGGTCAGAGATCACTGATCTGAACAACAAATTCCAACAAACCCTGCCAGGCCATGTGACATCTCCCAGACAACAGGCAAAGGCAAGGAAATTTTTAAACTTAAGTAGCTACCAACTAGTTGTCCCTTCTTGGGAACCCAAAGCCTCCTAAAATGCTAGCATGTCCTTCCCAGCATCTACAGGAAGGGCAGCAAGGTGGGGGACAGTTAGCAGCTAGGTCTGCTGTCGCCACCCATGACTCCAGTGGGAAACCTCAATAACGGGGTCTCCAAATGTGCCCTATGTGGCTGAGTAGCCATTGTCCCAATGAAACCAAGTTTCTGGTGTGGCTGGCATGGCTGGAGTGTTCCTGAAATGCTAGCTGGCAGCCAGGCCTCTAAGCTAACCAGGAGATAAGCACAGAAAGATTCAACGAGATGTCTTACACTTTGTCCCAGGCTCGCTCCTTACTTCTGGTTGTTTGTACCACAGGCTACTGCTGGACCCAACTCTAAGAAAGTTTGGGCACTGCCCCGAGGAGGGGCCCTGCCAGGAGGATGTGGGCTGTGTTCTCACGTGGGTGAGGCTACACAGATAAAACCCCTGGAGCACGTGCAACAAGGAGAAAGGGAGCGAACGGGACCTCTTTAGAGCCCAAAATGCATGTGATTCAAAGGTCCCTTCCAAGGAAGAAAAAAACCTCATAGGAAAAGGGAAAATACTTGCAAATCCTGTGTCAAGACAAAGTCTAAAACCAAGGATGATGATCCCCTACAGCTCAGCAATGAAAGGACCGAGAACTCAGGTACCGAATGGGCAAAGGATATGGAGAGGTTTCTTCAAAGAAGATGTAGCGAAGCCAGCAAGTGTCTGCAAGACGCTTGACGCGGCTGGCAGGAAAACACACATCAGAGCCACAACAGAGTACCACCTCACACCTGCGAGTGTGGCTACACACAGAAAAGATGAACAGCCGCAAAGCCTATGAGGACATGAAGAAGCCGGAGTCACCCCAGGGTGCGGTAAGAATGTCAAAGAGCGCAGCCATTCTGGAAAACGGTTTGGTGGCTCCTCAAAATTTAAACATAAAATCGCCATCTGATCCAATAATTCTGTTTTTAAGTGAAACAAAAACATCAATGTGCAAAATCAGGTGCATGAATGTTCATAGTTGCATTCTTCACGATAGTCAAAAAGTAGAAACAATCCCCCAAAATCAATCAAATGATGAGAAAATATACCCATGCAATCAGCGGAGTATCATTTAACCATAAAAAAGCAGTAACACATCACGTGATCCAGATTAACCTTGGGCGTTTATGCTAATAGAACACAGAGACTAAAGGTCACACGCTATATAATTCTATTTACATGAAATGCAAGAATAGGCAAATTCACAGGTAGAAAGTAGATCAGTGGTTGTCAGGGGCTAGGGGAGTGAAGGCTGGGAAGTAACTGCCTAAGGCACAGCTGGCTTTTGTTGTTGTTGTTGGAAGAAGTAGTGAAAAGGGCCCAGAATCAGATGGTGGTGGCTGTGCAGTCTTGTGAATATACTGAGAACCTCTGAACTGTATATACATTTTATTTTGTAAAAAAATTTTTTGGTACCGAGGATTGCACTCAGAATCTTGTGCTTGCCCGGCAGTGTGTATATACTTTAAAAGAGAGAAATCTGTGGTGTGTAACTTTCTCTCAAAAAACATTTTTGAAAGCATAGTCTGAAATTCTACGGCTCTTTGATTTACCATAAATGCTTCAACGTTTGATTGACTTTCAGCATTTCTGCGAAGCTCTCTGCCACTTCATCGTTGAGTTCATTTTGGGTCAGCCTAGAAAACAGGAAGCGTTGACTCAGGAGAGCTGATTGGGTGGCGAGTGTTAATGAGTTCAGAGAAGAAGGATTCCAGCCTGGGTCTCTGCAGCTCTGCAGCTCTGCAGCTCATCATGGGCAGGAAACCAGCAAAGGGCTGGCCGACCGGCAGCATCCATGGATGCACACAGGCCTTGGTTTTAGAGCAGACCCTCTCCTGGATGCCTCTGTCACAGTGTTCCTGCTTGTGGTGCAGCCTACACTTCCAAGTTCTCGGATTTTACAGAAGACAGGGTCCCAGAAATCAAGGCTTCCTCCAGCCCCAAGACCCCTTGACACCAGTGACAGTGTGCTAGCTGAATCAGTGTGGAGACCTGGAACCCCACCACCACTATCACCCCAAGGGAATGTGCAGCTCTGTGCTCTGAGGCCAGCCGTGAAGGACCCACATTCAGTAAGCAAGCATTCAGGAAGCCTCTCGATTGCTCTGATCATCAACAGCAACCTGGACAAAGCACACAAGCTCCCAGCTATAACCAGGGTTGGACAGTCAAGTTCCAGTGGATGAAAGAATAATAATACTAGAAATAAATAGAATAGCATTTAAAAAAGTCATTCCTGAAAGGGCAGTTTGGTTATGTCTATTTCAGTTGTAAATGTTTCATTCCAAGAGAAGAAATTTCCCCTACACTGAGCAAGATGAAGAAGGAAGACTTCCACCTTGCAGCATGTGTGCTTTTACTGGTCAGAATGAAAATTTGAACAATGTGAAACACCTGCCCATGGAAACAACTGATAAAATAGTGAACCTCCATTCAAAGGGACACTGTGTGGCCTCAGGGAGAAGGAAGGAGAGTAGAGAAGAGAAAGGTAAGGTGTTTCTAAGTGCTCTGGAGTCAGATCTGCAGGTTTGTATCACTAGCAAGGTGACCTCAGGCAAGTTTTCCCATGGGAAAACGTGAACCATAATGGTAGAGCTGCACCATGTGGCGGTGTAACTTAGTACACTGCAAAGGCTCAGTCTTCCACGGCATGAGGTCACACTCCAGTCTCAGGCTCTGATGGCACTATGCACGCGGAGCAGCGGTCCTCAGTCAGGGTGAGCCCGTGGTCCATGGGGCACCTGGCTGTATCTGCAGACATCTGTGATTAGCACAGTGAGAGCCAGGGCAGGGGGCTCCTGGTAGCTAACAGCTGCAGGCTGGTGATGATGCCTGACATTCTCCAATGTATTGGCCCACAACAGCAAGAAAATACTCGAGCCAAAATGGGGACAGCGCTGAAGATAAAAAACCTGACATAAAGTGACGTCACAGAAGCACAATAGTTATTTTTAAAGCTACTTGCTAAGTGCTCTTTTGCATATATTTGAATACACAGAAAAAGGCGAAAAGGAGAACACAAGACACGGAGTTTCATTTCCTACCTTTCAGAATTATGAGTTAATATTTTTTGAGTCACACATTTTTTTTAAAAAAATGCATATTTTATTCTTGAAAATCTTGAAGATTTTTTTGAGGGAAAGAATTAAAAAGCATTTACGGGCTAACCCGCCTACTGTCAGGACTCTCTGATAAAGATGACACTCTCACTGTGCTCGGTAATTATGTTACCCTAATCTCATGGGCGCGGGCTGTGGGTGAATGACACAGTAGGGTGGATGTGCCTTACTCGTAAGGAATTTATGATACAGGCAAATAAGTAAAATAAAAATAAAGGAAAATCAAAGGTCAAACAACACAGAAAGTGAACAATAAAAGCACCACAGGAAGGCAACATCCACTTATTAGGTGCCCTTGAGTGCAGAGAGGGAGCAAGGACTGTGAGCTTTCTGTGACAGGTGACAGGCAGGCTGGTGCGCTGAGAGCCAAACACTGATGTGATATAGGGACAAGGGAAGGCAGCTCACTACAAGGAGGAGAGCATTCTGTACTAAGTTCCAGAAAGCTGGACTCTCCCAGACATCCAGGAAGTGGCCCGAGGGGACCCCCAGAAGAGTGAATGACCAGTCTTCTGAGCGCAGCGTACCACAGGAAGACAAGACCTCAGGCCCATTCTTGTGGGACCCACGCCTCCCTTCTCTCTCTATCTGTGCTTCTGATAATGGCTGTTTGCTTCTCTAGCAGGAAACAGTATCCACCTTTTCAATCCAGAGGCACCTTTTCAGTAAAGACTCCAGGCTGTGCAGAGCCCCTGGCATAATTACCAAAACCCCTGGGAGGACGCAGGCTTTACCAGAATGTCAGCAGAGACGTGTTGTGCTGTAGGGCCTGCGCAAGGCTCTTCCCTCCTTCGGTGGAGATGCCGTTGAATGCAAGGCTAGAAACGAAAACACTTGAGGTAGATTATTACAGACACATCCACCTTGGCCCTCAGCTTCAACTTCAAATACTCGGGAAGCTCCATCTGGACGTGGCACATGCCAGGCCACCTCGAGGCAGGAAGCGGAAGCAGGCGGCCCCATTAAGTACTGCCCACGCTTTGCAGCCTGAGCCCACACTTGGCGCAAGGGGATGGGCCTACAATTGCTCGAGCAGAGGCCAGATGGGAAGTGGACATGAGACTCAGCGCGCTGAGGAGACCCGAGGGCCCTGCCTCATCTGACAGTCTCAAGGGGCTCCTTCAGCCAGAGCTGGAGCAGGCCCTCTGCTGCTGTCCTCACTGGGAGTCTCATCCGGGGCAGGAGGGCAATGGCACTGGCAGAACCTGAGGCACCAAAGCTCTTGCGATAGGCTTGAGGCCTAAAGAAGAGCTGGGAAGGGGCAGCTCTGATGACAGGGAGGAAGGTCCCCTTTACCCCAGGACCAGTCTGAAGTACAGGAAGGGCGGGAATCTTCTAGGAAAGGGGCCTTTTTGTTTTATGTAGACTTAGGAATTCTTCCAGCCTCCAAGGGGCCTAAGGGGGTTGCTGAGGGGACATGAGGATCCCACGTGTTGATCTGGATGGTGTCAAACTGGGGTGCAATTGGGTAAAACTCCCTCTGCTGAACACAGAAGAATACTGTTTTATGCTTCTAATGCACCGGAGAAAAACCTTTCGGAAAGAGGGGGCTCCAACATGTAATCTCTCCCCTATGAGATAAGCTGGTTCCCCTTTTTCACCCAGAATAGCTGGGTGACTGGTTGCCCTTGAGCCTCAGAGGCAGCCGTTACCTCAGGAAGGACAGACGGGGGTGATCCCTCAATGCCTCTGCAAAGGCTTTCGCTCCTTCATCCCCGATCTGATTACCCCACATCCTGAGGGCAGAGGTAAGACACTGAACGTTAGTTTCCCCACCCCACAAACTGCCTTGCTTGCCCCTTATTTTATGCCAGTGGCTGCGGCTTGATTTATATCAATAGGCAGGTGCTTTGCTCGGTTTCTGGAGACCAGTTCCTCACTCTAGCCCTAAGTGAGGTGCTCTACATTTTCAATGCAAAGGGAAATGTAAAAGAATAAAGAGAACTTGGCAGTCTTGTGAACGGAAGTGGATCAGAAAGGTGCACAATTAGAGACTGGAGCCTCACCAGAGCTTTGGGAGAGCTGTCAGCCTGAGTCTCAGCTCATAACTGTCCCGATTGGTCACCGGGTCTGAACTGGCTGAAAGGCAGGAGTGTGGGGTGCTGGGCTCCCAGCCCTGTGTGCCTCTGGGCAGGGTGGGGGTTGGTCCTGCAGACAAGGAGGTCTTCCAGGAAGCAGAGGTCAGGAAGTGTGGGCAGAAACCATACCAATCACACGCTATGCATGCTGAAGACACTGCCAAGCCTCACACTGCAGAGGCTGCAGCGCTGGCAGAGAGCTGGGCCACTGAAACTGACTTCTCCCACTCAGAGCAGATGCTTGGGGAGGATCAGGCTAGCAGCTCCCGCCCTGGCTCTGCCACCCACTACCCGTGCGACTTTAGGTAAATGACATAAATCTTAGAAGACCTCGGTGTCCTCAGCTGTGAGAGGGGTGGTAGGAAACTCCTGCATAGAGTCGTCTGAGCATGCTGAGAGTCAACAGACACTAAGGATTTAGAGCAGTGCCTGGCCTGTAAGAAGTGCCAATTACTGATAGGGTGGGGGACAGTGTGTCCAGAGAGCATTCACAGCACCAGGGGCTGACTCAGCAGTGCGCTCCCAGCCAGGAGCCGCCTGCCTCCATCCTTCCAGGTGCGGCCTGCAGAAGCCAGGGTAAGGCAGGGCGTCAGTGTGTGGCTTACAACATGTATGTATATGAGAGTAAGTGAGAAATGAATGTTAAAATTCTGTACCTATATTTTGACCTCTATTATATTAAAAATGGGCTTGGGGGAAGGAACTGAGAGAGTTTAAATGACCTCAAATGTTAACAGTTATTATTTCTGGAAGATAACTGTCATATTTTCCATAGTTTATAAATAAGACTATCTGTGTTCTTTCTATAATCTAATAAAGTCATGATGGTTATGCAAAGTGGTCTGAAGCTTTTTAACCTCCCACCCATTAGGACAGCTCCTAATAAAAAGGGTGTCGAGAAACTGCAACCCATGTGCACTGCTGGAGGGAAAATAAATTGGTGCAGCTGCTAGGGAATACATTGTGGCATTTCCTCCAGAAATTAAAAACAGAATTCCCATGTGATCCAGCAATTCCACTTCTGGGTTTCTGTCCAAAAGATATGAAAGCAGGATCTTGAAGAGATACTTGTACCCTGTGTTCACAGAACCATTATTCACAACAGCTGAAACAACTGGCAGATGAATGGATAAACAAAGTATCATCTATGCAGCTGTGTGCAGTGGCATAGGCATAATTACAGCCACTCAGGAGGCTGATGTAGTTGGATTCCCAAGTTCAAATGTTCAAGGCCACCATGAACAACTTACTGAGATCCTGTCTCATAAATAAAAATAATAAATAAATAAGTACAGTTGGGGATATTGCTTGGCAGGAGGGTGCCCCTGGGTTCAATCCACAGTATGGAAAAAAAATCTAATACATACATACAATGAAATATTATTTGGCCTTAAAATGGAGAAAACTGACATGTTACAAGAAGTAGGAACCTTGAGGATATTATGCCAAATGAAATAAACCATCATGAAAAGACAAATACTGCATGACTCCACTTACATGAGGTTCCTAGAGAAGTCAAATTCATAGGCAGCAGATGGTGGTTGCCAAAGGCAGGAGAGGGAAGGGAGGTTGGTTTATAATGGTGCAGTTTCCATTTTACAATGGAGAAAGAGTTCTGGAGCTGAATGTGGTGGTTGTATAATGCTATGAATGTGGTTACCAACAATTAAATGTACAATTAAAAATGGAGAAGATGATAAACCTTATGTATATTGTACCACAATTTTAGAAAGCAGAAGCCAGGCACAGTGCCTCACACCTGTAATCGCAGCCCTCTGTGTGTGTGTGTGTGGGGGGTGAAGTAGCAGGATCACGAGTTCAAACCCAGCCAGGATAACTTAGCGACTTAGCAAGGATTTGTCTCAAAATAAAAACAAAAGAAGGTTGGGGATGTAACTTAGTGATACCGAAGGATGTCCAGTACCATAGGTTGGGGGGAAGAAAGACTCCCGAGACATATAAAAACCATCTGTCTGTAGCAGCCACCACACAGCTAGAACAGCCCTTTCCCTTTGCTTGTGGTGGTAACACTGATTCTGCATGACCTAATTAGAGGCCTGACAGCCAGAGCTGTCATCACTCCTGGATCAGTTTCTGCACCACAGCCTGTGGCTTCCCTGCTGCCTACCCCTCCCAGCCAGCTTGAGAGGCACCTCTGACGTACAATAGCCAGCCGGTGCCCACGCACACAGAGCAGGCTGCACATACCTGTGTGCCACTCCCCGCCACTCACCCAATGTCACAGATCCACGTGCTGTTCTTCACGGCCAGGGCGAGACACTTGCCACCTTCACTTGTTATTTTGTTTTTTCCCAGTCTGCAGAGAGTGATGCACGGTCAGCCTGCAGCTGTGAGGGACTCCACCCATGCCCACCTCCTCCCTGGGCCACCCCTTCCCTGGCACAGAGCCCCCCCTTCCTTTCCTTGTTACTGTAACCTTGCTCCCAGGACACACTGTGCTTTGGACCTTTCTCAGGAGGGACCTGCAGCCCTGAGGACAGCCAGGCAGGAGATGGCCACAGCCTCTGCAGCAAAGCAGTGACCTGAGCCATCCTGTGTCCTCTAAGTGACCTGGGAAACATCAGCAAACGGGAGTGCCAACTTTAGCTGCCAAAGGTCAAGGTGTTTGTTTCCACTGCAGGACAACACCAAGAGCTTAGTCCCCGTTGGCAGAGTATGTCTATGACAGGGCCAAAGGTCAGATCCCGTGAGACTCTCCCATGGAGAAAGATCTTTTCCTCTAGTATTTCTCAGAGCGTGGTATTTATGCCCTTTCTTCCTGGTCAGCAATTAATGAAATCACACGTACACACACACACACACACACACACACGAGCAGATGACTCTTTCTGGTCATCCATTCTGGTCAATTTCTCCACACAGTGAGGTTATCTTTCACACATAAGGCTCCTCCATTTGAATGGAAGAGGGGACCCCAGGACCCAAAGGAGAAAGAAGCTTCCACCCCACGTACTTAAGGTGTGTGAGGCCTTTGCATTCCTCTATGATCTGCGCGACGTACCTGGCTCCAACATCAGTGATCTGGTTGCTGTATAAACTGGATGAGAAAGCACAGCCAGGAGACTATGACATCATGGGAATGCACCCCCCCACCCCCCGCGCCGTCCTTTTCCTGTAACTGCTGCCTCCTGGTTTCCAAAGTCTAGGTTGAAAGCAGAACACATGGGGACCAGAGTTTGGGGTTCTGCTACTCAGCCTGGCTTCAAACCAGCCCCCACTTTCTCCCTTGCCTCAGTCTGTCTGCAGTAGGGGTGACATTCACAGCCTCTAACCGGGCTGCCTGCAGGAGCAGATGACAGTGTGCACAACCTCAGTGCATAACCGCCCCTTGATGGGGCCTGTCAATGAAGGCGGTTCTCAGTCTATGGAGGGAAGAAGCTCCCCTCTGAGTATCAGACCCTCCCGTAGTCATGTTACTGCTCTAATCCAGCTCAACAGGAAGGTGGAACAAAACTGAATGACACAATTCAGCTGTGGCTTCCGGGGTTCCCTGTCACACCACGCTCTACCTCAGCATCTGCATTTCACACACAGATGACTGAGGTACGATGACCCTGAGCAACCACTTCAGCTCCCAGGTCTGCCATGGTCTCAGGGCTCATGGTGCCTCATCGCAGACTCCAAAACAGGCAGCTCTGAAAAACCAAAGTTCTTCACAAGTTTTTTTAGCAACTGATGTGGAGTGCTTGTGATTCTGACATAACCCTACTTGCTTTGAATGCTTGCAATTTCCTGAGCCTGGGGTGCATCCTGGGCCCTCCCTGGCTATGCCACTGCTACACAGCACACACACCAAATCCCGATTTGTGGCTCAGCCTGAGGGTTTTAGAAGAGGAGTTCTGGGCCCACATTAGGAAGGTCTGTTACAGTGTTTGAATGTTATAGAACCTGTATCCACATATTCTCTCAATGCTTCCCCCAATAAGTAGATGTAAAGTACTCCCCTAGGTTAGGGTCCCGACCTCACAAATGATGGGGCTGAGCTTAGCAACAAAGAGCAGGGCCAAGCCAAGAACAGAACCCAAGACTGTAGGTTCTCTCTCTGCTCCGCCCTATGCAGCCGCACGGGTGGAATCTGTATTGTGTACTGCTTTATATTCTTACTGCATCATTGGCCCCATGTTCCCAAGATGCCATACCCCAAATATGTCAAAATTTTGTACTTGGTGAGTTCTTCACACAGCACCTTCACCCCATTGTCAGTGATCTGGTTGACGCTGAGTCTGAAACAGAACCAAGAAAATGACAAGTCAGGGCACTGTGCCTCTTGAAGGACTCCGGAGCCTCGAGGACCCGGAGGCCTGTACCCCAGAGGCTCCCAGTTACGAATGCTCCAGTGAGGGTGGCCATTGGTATCCACCAAATGGCCCCACTGACCCTGGCCATCCTGGGGCCACAGGCCACCTTGCTCAGGCAGCAGCAACAGCCCTGCACAGCACAAGGCCATGGACATGAGGGCCAGGTGCCTGTGAGGGCCTGCATTTGTGCATAGCCTGTGTATCTGTGGCTCTCACTGCACAGGAGGGGTGGGGTTATAACCTCGAGGAGCTGTCAGTGGTCATCGCAACTAGGGAAGGGACAGCCTGCCATCTCATGAGGGGCCAGTGAGGTTAGGGACCCTGAAAACCACAGGACAGTCCTTACTAGGATTGTCCCACTTCACACACAAACAGCCTCCTTCCAGGCCTGAGGGCTGAAGCCAACTTTCCTGTGGTAGAGCCTGAGGGTCCTGCTGCAGCAGGAGAAAGCACTCAGGGAGTGGTACAGGCTGGAAAGTGCACAGGCGGAGGAGAGGCTGCCAGAGGCAGGACCTCTAGAGGCAGGTCTCAGCAAGGCCACTGCCCTCCACCTCCTCCGTGATGCCAATGTGGCTTGTGTAGGGCACTGAGACCAAGCTGGCTGGCTAGTCACACATTGGGAGTTCTCTGTACTAGCAGGATCACCTGCCATGTTTTTGTTTTGTTTTTGCGGTGCTGGGCAGAGAACCCAGGGCTTTGCTCGCTTGCTAAGCAAGTGCTCCAGTATGCTGCATCCCCAGTCTGCCTGACTGAGTTTCTCCCTCTTTCTTATTCTCTTTCCCCTAATACCCTCGCTCCCTCCTCCCCTTCTTTCCTTCCTTTCTTTCTGAGACAAGGTCTCACCAACTTGCCCAGGCTAGCCTCAAACTCATGATTTCCCTATCTGCTGGGATCACAGATATGTGCTACCATGCCCAGCATGCATTGACTCAGTATTGTTTTTCTTTCTCTCTAACTCTTTCTGTCTCTATGCAATCTCTGTAGAAAACTGACCTGCCCTTCTTGGTCCCCACCCCTTCATGAGGTGAGGCTAAAGAATAGGCCCAGGGATGAGGAAGGGAGGTGATAGACCAGGGGGCAGTGAACTTTTATGCAAAGGGGCCATCTAGGAAACATTTTACTCTGCAGCCTGCTGGTCTCTGACACAACTACTGAACTCTATAGTGTGAAGCAGCCAATGAGCATGGCTGTGTTCCAATAAAACTTTATTTACAAATACAAGCTGTGGGCCAACTTCTATGGCAAGTAAAAGGCTGAACAGCTAAAAGCTTAATTTTCTTAGACTGCATCAAAATTAGACATTCTAGATCCTCTTCCCATAGTATCTGGGTTGGGGCCAGGATATAGTGTATACATATACTGCAAGACTACCCCAATAAGGCAGAGTACGTCATCACTTCCCATATCTATGCTTTCTTAGCAATAACCCTCTATATATGTATTTCTTTAGCTTGGCACTGTTAGTTTCTGGCCAATGAAATCTAAGAAGCAGTATCATTAGCAATAGCTGAGAAGTTTCAAAAGAACGGTCTGTGCCATTTGACCTTTCTTCTTCCTGGTAGCATGTTGACTAGATATCTAGAGCTTGGGCAGTCTATCTTGGGTCAACAGGCAGAAGTCAGTACTGAGGAGGGCAGAATGGCAAGGTAGACGAGAATCTAGACTTCTAATAGTCATAGAGACACCATACCAAGCATTGAACCATCTTATCTCTAGACTGAGCACAAATCAGAAATACACTGTAACTCAAGCCACTAAAATTTTGTACTTTCACTAACTCCCAGCTGTAGTTTCTCCTAACCAACGCCCTCAGTAAGCTCAGAGCACTTTCCCATGGGTCTACAAATGTTCTTGCTTTCCTGTGAGCCACTTCACCTGGGGACAGCAGAGCAGGACCACCACACTGCTGCAGTTTCCCTTTTCTATCATGGGTGGCTCTGGGCAGGAGGTGGTCAAAGGCTGCAGAAGGGTCAGCAGCTGGCTGACAACACAGACGACAGACCCAGGCTTCTAGTTTCTAGGCCAGACAGCCTCTGGCTCCCCACTTCCTTCATGCCCACCCCCTCCCGACTCTGGTACAGGATACCAAGCTCTGAGAGTTCCAAATGCCCACTGCTCTTCAGAGAAGCACGTACCAAGTCACGGAACAGTTTAGGCTTGGAGACATTGTCAAGGTTTGTTTCATACAGGAAATAGTGAGAGGAGAAAGCAGATTAACCTCCCTTTCCTACAAACCATTGAGCAGGGAAATAACCAAGAGACAGCATTTTGACTGATTTCTTTGGGGTTCAGGGTTATTGATTTGATCACAGAAAGTGACTATTGAATGCTAAACAGCTTTGAGCTTCTCTCTTCACAGGAAAAAACAAAACACTCCCAAGATCCCAAAGCTTTCCATGGGCTGCCTCTGAGCCTCAGATTAATCTTAAAAGTAGGTTCTTTGTGCACCATGTCTCAGCTGTGTGACTTGCAGCAAGTCATTAGCTTCTCTGTGCCCTTTTCCTTATTTGCTAAAACAGAGACAGTGACAAACCCCAAAGCACCAGGTTAGGAGCATTAAGGTAGGTGGTATTTATAATGCACTTTACACACTCTCTACAAGCATTGGCCGTCGGTGCGACCCCTAGGATTAGGACCATCTCCTTTTTTGCAGATGGGAGGCTGAGGCTCAGAGATGTTCAGCAGTTTGTTCAAGGGCCCACCAGACTCACTTTGCCACCCCGAGACAGAGAAAGTCTGGACCTTCCAAACAGTCCCTGAGTCCTAAGGAAAGGTCAGGCCTACGGCATCCTGATCCATGACTTGGGTCCCAGGGCCTGAGCCTGGTCTACTAATGCTTAGGCCTCACCTGAGGACAACGAGGCGGCTGAGGCAGGGCTGCAGCTCGCGCACGCCGTAGTCATTGAGATTGTTGTTGTCCAGGTCGAGGGCCAGGCGCTTGTGGAGGTGGTGCAGGACGTAGGATAGGGCGCTGCAGTCGGCCGAGCAGGCGTTGCAGAAAGTTAGCTTGAGGTAGTCGGCACAGACACCGCGGGCCGCCAGCCGCGCCACCTTCTGGCTCTGCGTCTCGTAGATGCAGCGCAGCATCCACAGGAAGGTGGGCATGGCCTGCACCTGCTTGAAGCCCCCGCTGTGCAGCCGGGGCAGGCTCTTCAGGTAGCCGCGCATGCTGGTGCACAGGTGTGTCCAGAGCGCCCGGCGCTTCCTCCTCAGGGCGGCGGCCGGCACCAGGTGCCACAGCAGCTCCTGCCTGGCCTTGGACAGTAGCCCGCACAGGAAGAGGTTGGTGAACTGAAAGTGGTCCTTGTTCTTGAACAGGTCGGAGCCCGCCGGACGGCCGCCCCGCCAGTGCTGGAAAGGAAACAAGGCGGGCAGACAGGACGCGGCTGTGCCCTCCCCGGGAGGCGTCCACTCTTGGAAGAACCGGAGCAGCTCCTGCGTGCCCACCTTGTCGTCCACCACTAGAAAGAAAGCTGTGAAGAAGGCCTGCAGGGTGATATGGAAAAACTCGTAGGACTGCTGCCCCCCACTGGGGTCCAGCGCGGGCGCGGTCCGCAGGAAGCCGAGTGCCAGGTCCGCCTCCCGCAGCCCGGAGGCCTCCATGTCATCCTGGCAGAACACGAAGAGGCTCTGCTCCATGCCGCTGTGGGCCACCTGGCCCAGCGCGCGCAGCGTGCGCAGCCCCGCGCGGAAGGTCTCGGCAGTGCTGCGCGTGTTGCGCTGCACCAGGCTGCGGGGCTGCGTCCTGTTCAGGTGGACCTCGGTGACCAGCAAGAAGACGTCGGTCAGAGTCACAGCGCAGTCAGGCCGCTGCGGGGAGCCCTCGAAGGCGGAGTGGAAGTACTGGAAGCAGCGGAAGATGATCCAGCAGAAGAGCGGCACGGAGCACAGGCTGCAGAGGTTGGGGTTGGCCTCCAGCTGCTGAAGCAGGTGGGCCTGCGCGGCGTGCTCGGGGAACATCCTGCGGGCATAGGCGCGCAGGTGGCTGGGTGAGAAGCCCCGGAGAAGCACCTTCTTGCGCAGCAGCTGGCACGGCACCTCGATGCCCGTGCGCGCAGTGAGCAGCTTTCGCGCGCCCGGGAGCAGCCGCCCGCTGAGCAGGTTGGCCAGCAGGACCAGCGGGTGGGCGGGTTCCCAGGGGCAGCAGGTGTCCGGCACGCGGCTCAGGTCGAAGTCCGAGTGCAGCTCGTCCAGGCCATCGAAGGTGAAGAGCGCCGCCTGGGGAAAGCGCAGCAGGAAGGCGAACACCTCCTCGGGGTCCTGCTCCGGGTAGCAGAAGTGCTTGAAGAGCAGGTCCTGCAGGCTCAGCGTGTCACTGTCCTTGAAGCAGCTGAAAATACGGCAGCGGAAATGGAAGAAGAACTTGATTTCCGCGCCCAGCCGGCCCGAGGCCCAGAGGTTCTGCAGCCGCTGCAGCAGCATGGACTTGCCCACGCCCGCGTCACCGAACACGAACACAGTCTCGCCGTGCTCATTAAGAACGTCCGAGCTGGGGTCCAGCAAGCAAGCCAGGCTGCTGAGGCTACCCAGGATCTCGTTGCTGAAGCTCACCAGCTCCATGATAGTGTCTGTGTACGTCTCCTCCAGCAGTAGCTCCTCCTTCTGCGCGTAGCACAGCATGAATTTGGAGTCGCAGCCCAGCTGGTGTCGCAGCTTCTGAGTGTACCTGCCCACTGGGGCACAGCGATCGCGGTAGAGGCCGAGGCAAAGAGAGAATTAAAAAGAGAGGCCTACAGGAGGAAAAGCAAGTGCACTTGCAAACCAAACCCTCAACCCTCCCCTGGGCCAAAGGCAGTTTTAGTCACTGTACAAACGCAGGCCCTCTGTATCCTCAGAGCTTGCAGCCTGGGGGCCTAGAGGCCCTAGCACCTCTCGGCGTTGACTTCAGGTTAGGCCGGTAGAGGGCGACAGACTTTCAACTGGGATCTGTGCCTGAGACCCGCCCGCCTGGTTCCTCCTGAGCTCTGACGGAAGACTAAGCCCCTCACACTTGAGGCCCAGGCTGGGCGGCCTTGCTGCCCCAGCTTGTCCCCACGGTCCGGTCCAGACAGCAAGAGCCAGTACTGTGGAAAGTCATATTAGTAAGGAAGAAAGAACTGTAACCTTTCTTTTGCCTGTAGCACTCACTGCCCTTGAAACAACTGGAACCATAGTCTAGGCAGGTGATAAAACAGTGCTGGGCGTTATTCTGGTTCCTTAGGAGCCACGCCTCACAGAAAGTGCCGCCACTAAGTTGCCTGAGATGAGACAGCACCTGGTAGGTCGGGCCTCAGCTTGCTGATAGTGGGTGCAACCTGTAGGGTGACCCCTAAGAGGCCGCCAGGGGCAAAACATGCTCACAAGGGTGTGCTGTCCCTAGCACACCTGGGTGACAAAAATAAGACTTGTGCCAAGAGGCAGGTGGTTCTTCCCCCAAAGGCATTTGCAAGTATTTCTTTAAAATACTTGTTGAACTTTAAAATTACATTCAGTTAGCAAACAACTAGGCACTTATACACATTTTCAGAACCACCTAAAACACTTTCCCATCAACTTCGTCTTCTTTGGTTGTCTTTAAAATTTGTAAAGTGGATTGTATTTTAGCTGAAGCTTTACTGAAACATAAACAGTATGCCACGAAGTTTGCTCATTGGAAGTGTCATATAAAAGGAGTGATCCTTAGTAAATTTACAGATTTACGCAGATACAAAGTTCAGTCCTAGAACCTCTCCCTCACCTTCCCAAAGCTTTCTGATTCCTATCCACTGCCAATCCCAGCCGCAACTTTAGGTGGCTACTAGACTATTGCTTTCTTCAAAATCTGCTTTATCTGGACATTTTGATAAGTAGATTTGTGCTATAGCTATGTAGTCTTTTGCATATAGATAAATTATACCTTTTTTGGCACCAGAAATTGAACTCAGGACCTTGTGCTTGCCAGACAGGCACTGTGCTGCTAAACTATATTCCCAGCCTGATAGATTATACATTAAAGCATAGTGAATAGCTGGCTAAAGGGACCAATGGAGAAGACCTTTGAAGGAACTACTCAACATGGGAGTACTTTCCTTTTCTTGATGGGGGTAGGAAATAATTGTGTCACCTTGACTGGCCTGAGCTCTGCCCAAGCACGCTTCTGTGTGTGTCTGGGGGGATCATGGAGGCAGGGCCTTGGGTCCTATATGTATGTGGTCCTTGATCTCTTCCTCTCTGAGGCTGTTCCTCTCCTCTGATGTCAGAGGAGGAGGTAGGCAAGAGGTCAGAATGAAGTCTGTCCCCACATTACCAGGAGGCCTATATAAGCCAGAAAGGAGCCTAGGATGTGGCTCAGTCACAGGACTGTCCCCTCACACAAAGCCTTGGCTTCCATCCCCACCACTGCAAAATAACAACCAGAGGAGCAACATGTGGCCATGCCAGTACAGTCCCTGGGCTGTAACAGAAGTCAGCTCTTTTGGGGCTGAGGATTTAGCTCAGCAGCATAAGCACCTGCCTTGCAAGCATGGGGTCGTGAGTTTGATCCCTGGTACCAATTAAAAAAAAAGAAGTCAGCTCTTTTTTTCTAAAATCCAAATAGCATGTAAGCCTGCTTCATGAGATAGGACCATGGGCTGGCCATGTGGCCCATGGGTCAAAGCATTTCCAAACCCCAGGGCCTTGTTTGCACTGGAGCCTGCAGTCCTGCTGGGACTGGCTTGTACCTGGGTCAGTGTTGACAATAGTTTTGCTCTGAATGAGCTGTGATGGGGAAAAGCCAATCTCCAACAGCCAAGGCCTGAGGTCCACGTAGGCGTCTGCAAGTTGCTGGAGCACGTAGAGGAAGAACTCGGACACCTCCTCACCCTTGCTCTGTACCAGATCCAGGATTTTTCGGACCTGTGTGTAGCACAAGCATAAGGGCATGAACTGTTATGAGGGGTGGGTGCAGCATAGGACTCTAAGTTCTTACTATAGCCAGCTTTACCACCTGCCTTGCCAATCAGAATGGATGTGTTGGGAGCCTAGAATCAGCCAAAGTGATCTTCTTAGAAAGAAACAAACCATAGAGTTCTCTAAAACCAGAAGGTTCCCATGAGCCTAAAAACAAAAAGATCAGTGCACAATGAAACCCATGTCCAACCATGGAATTGTCATTTTCTGCCAGGCATGAGAGTGGAGAGGAGGAAGTCACTCCTTTGGCATAATGAGATGGGGTCGGTGGCCACACAGCAAGGGGGTAACAGGCCCCCATATATATTATATGTTAAGAACAGGGCTGTGGATGTAGCTCAGTGGCACGGCACCTGCTGGCAAGTGCAGGGTTATGAGTCCAATTCTTGGTATAAAACAAAACAAAACAAAACAAAACAAAACAAAACAAAACAAAACACAGTGTTGTTATTAAAACTGCAGAAAAAAAATCAAAAGAGGAGACCAGGTACATGAGTGTGCTACTGGGCTTGGCCAGAAGCTGTTCTGGTCTCTGTCAACCCTCACATTGTCATATCACAGGTCTGTCGCTCCTCTCCACAAGGACATGTGGGTATCCATTTTATTTTTCAGAAGACATGCCACTCTGAGGTGAAACTTAGAGCTGTAAGACTTCCCAAGGGGAGTGCACACAGTTCTTCAGTGAGGACCCTCTTGGGATCTGAACCCTGACGCAGTCCTCATCCTGAGTCTTGCACCAATGTGAGCAGCCCTCAGTGTGAATGGATGTGTTTTATGATTACTGCTTCTTTGGGAGCCATACAGGATGAGAGCTGAGCAGTAATGCACACTCACATGCATGCACGTATGCTTATCAAGCCATCAGTATGAAATCCTTCCCAGTGTATTAACCTCCCAAAATCCTTCCCGCAGGCCAGCAGGAGAAGCTGCTTCTGGTTCCCACAAATCCTGCCACAGTACCTTGTCAGGTTGGGTGGGGCAGGCACATACGATCTCCGCATCCTCTCCTGAGAAGTAGTCATTCTTCAGCAAGTTGTCCACCAGACACTGAATGTTATGGATGTGCGTGACTAGAAGTTCCCGGTTGACTTTCAACAATCTTATGTGGGAGTGAGACTCAGACAGGCCACTTTCCATCTCACGATGGCCCTGCTTTTCCATACCTCAGGTAGCAAGTAGCTGCTCTCCCCAAATTCATTTTTGGCTGCATGTGTCTTGCCGGCAGAAGAATGATCAGGCTCCAAGGCCCCTCTTCTCAGTCCCTGAAGAGACAAACATCAGCTAAGAAAAAAACTATGGAAGGATCTCTCCTACTCTCACCAGTGGTCTTGGAGTTTCTCTACTTAGTGTTGGAGGGAGCCACACTTACGATTTTTATCTGAGATGCAGGGCAGGGGGGGTGTCATAATTCAATTATATCTATTCAGGAGTTTTTAACATCAGTAGGGTAGGTGACCAGAAATAGCCAACAATTTCGTTTAGCATAACTAATTATTACTGTTTTCACAAACAAAAGTGTGCCTTGATCCTACACTGGGCTAAGATGGGAAGATGTGTTATTTACTAAAGTCAAAGGACACTGGAGGTGTCTGCACCTCCACATGAGGAACTTAGTGAGTGCGGAACCAAGAACTGAGAACTGAGGTGTTGGTGAATCCAAAGCTCTAGACCTGAAAAGTCAGAGGATTGAAATGGCCCAAGGAGTGTGACAGCCAATGCTGTGGCAGCCAGAACCAAGGAACATAGGGACAGTGATGTGTTTGTCATGACCACCCCTTCTGGTTTGAACCACTGTCCTGCCCCTTGACCCCTGCTACTGTCACAGCTTCTGCAAAGTCTGCTCTATACAGTACTTTGGGGAAGGAAGGAGAAGCAATGTCACATGTGGGGTGAGGGATAGAGGGGGCTGGTATAGAGTTCTCAGGGCTCTGTGACCAGCAGAGGCATCTGTCTCCCTGGAACCCCTGGGAACCCTCATACCCCTGATGAGCATCTTCTGGCTAGAAAGAAATCCAAGCTATTTGAGTCTTTAAAAAATAACTTTAGCTTTAATAATCTCAAAATTGCACCAGTTTTATTTTTTTATTTTTTTGGCGCTAGGGTTCAAACTCATGACCTTGTGCCTGCCAGGCAAGCACTTATGCCACTGAGCTAAATCCCCAGCCCCACAGTTTTATTTCTTATAACAGTGAGAACAAAACTAAGATCCTTCAGCTACATTTTTAGGCAACCTTGTGCTTGCAGAATAAATTGTCATCATTGAGGTACAAGGGTCTTGAGCTGGCTACTGATTTCTTTGTCTAAGCAGGACATCCCATACATTTTCAGAGAAATGCTTTAAATTTTGTGATTATTGCACTGAGTTCCCACATTAGGAAAACAGAACGAACACAAATAAGCAACCTGATATTATACCTGAAACATCTAGAAAAAGAAGAGCAAGCCAACCCCAAAGCCAAAAGAAGGGAGGAAATTATAAAGATCAGAGCAGAAATTAATGCAATAGAGACTAAGAAAACAATTCAAAGAATCAATGAATCAAAGAGTTGGTTCTTTGAAAGAATAAATAAAATTGATAAGCCCCTAGCCAACCTAATTTAAAAAAGGAAAGAAAAGACTCAAATTCATGCAATACAGAATGAAGAAGGAGAAATCACTACCGACCCTGTGGAAATACAGAAGATCATCAACAACTATTTTGAAAACCTCTACTCTCATAGGTTCGATAACACAGAAGAAATGGACAGATTCCTAGAAACATATGAATCACCAAAGCTGTATCAAGAAGATGTAAAACTGCCGAATAACCCAATTTCTATTAATGAAATTGAAAATGTAATCAAGTCCCTACCAACAAAGAAGAGCCCAGGCCCAGACAGATTCACTGCGGAATTCTACAAGAAATACAAAGAAGACTTAATGCTGACACGACTCAAACTGTTCAATGAAATTGAAAGGGAAGCAATTCTCCTTAAGTCATTCCTGGAAGCAAATATCACTCTAGTACCAAAACCTGAGAAAGACCCAACTAAAAAAGAGAACTACAGGCCAATCTCCCTAATGAACATAGATGCAAAAATTCTCAATAAAATATTGGCAAATAGGATGCAGCAAATCATTAAGAAGATTATACAAGAAGACAAAGTGAGACTCATCCCAGGCATGCAGGGATCCACCATATCAAAAGAGCTAAAAGCAAGAATCACATGATCATTTCTATAGATGCAGAAAAAGCTTTTGATAAGATCCAACACCCATTCATGATAAGAACCTTACAGAGAACTGGAATAGATGGTCTTTACCTCAGTATGATAAAGGCCATCTACGACAAACCAACAGCCAGTGTCATATTAAATGGCCAAAAACCGAAAGCCTTTACCTTGAGATCAGGCACAAGACAAGGATGTCCCTTATCACTGCTCCTATTCAATATAGTACTGGAAATACTAGCCAGAGCAATTAGACAAGAGAGAGAAATAAAAGGAGTAAAGATAGGAAAAGAAGAAGTTAAATTATCATTATTTGCAGATGACATCATACTCTACATAGAAGACCCCCAAACCTCCGTTGAAAGTCTCCTAGATATAATAAATAAATTCTGCAATGTAGCTGGATACAAAGTTAATACTCAAAAATCAATAGCATTCTTATACACTAACAACAAAATCACCGAGAGAGAAATAAGAGAAGCCACACTCTTCACACTAGCATCCAAAAAAATGAAATACTTAGGAATTAATCTAATGAAAGATGTAAAAGAGTTGTACAGGGAAAATTATAACACCCTGAAAAAAGAAATCAATGAGAACCTCAGAAAATGGAAAGACATCCCTTGTTCATGGATAGGAAGAATAAATATTGTGAAAACGACCATTCTCTCAAAATTGTTATACAGATTCAATGCAATCCCAATGAAAATACCACTAACATACTTCATAGATCTAGAGAAATCACTCCTAAAATTCATCTGAAACCAGAAGAGACCTAGAATAGCAAAGGCAGTTCTAAGCAGCAAAGCCAAGGCAGGAGGCGTCACAATCCCTGACTTGAAGTTATACTACAAAGCTATTGTAATAAAATCAACATGGTATTGGAATAAAAACAGACCTGAGGATCAATGGAATAGACTAGAAGACACAACTACAAACACACTCAACCACCTTATCTTTGATAAAGGGGCCAAGCATGTTCACTGGAAGAACGACAGTCTCTTTAATAAATGGTGCTGGAAAAACTGGCTATCCATATGCCGAAAACTAAAATTAGACCCATGCCTATCACCATGTACTAAACTAAAATCCAAATGGATCAAAGATCTAAATACTAAAACAGAAACACTAAATCTGTTGCAAGACAAAGTAGGTAAAAATCTTGAAGACATAGGGGTAGGTAGAGAATTCATGAACAAGAAACAAACTGCATGGGAAATACTTCCAAGAATCAATAACTGGGATCACATCTTATTAAAGAGTTTCTGCATGTCCAAAGAAATCTCCAGCAGAGTGAAAAGAAAACCTACAAACTGGGAAAAAAATTTTATTGAACTGTCCCTCAGACAAAGGACTTCTGTCTAGAACTTATAAAACATTTTAAAATATCAGACCCCCGAAATTCAAAGACCCAATCCAAAAATGGGCATCCGAGATGAACACATAGTTCTCAGATGAAGAAATATGAATGGCAAATAAACATGAAAAAATGTTCATCATCATTGGTCATTAGAGAAATGCAAATTAAAACCACACTGAGATACCATCTCACTCTGGAAAGAATGGCCAGGATCAACAAAACTACCAACAACAAATGCCAGAGAGCATGGGGAAAAAAGGAGAGGCTGTGGGGAAAAAAGAACTCTTCTGTACTGTTGGTGGGAGTGTAGACTGGTGCAACCACTGTGGAGGTCAATCTAGAGATTCCTCAAAAAGCTGGGGTTGGAGGTCCCATTTGACCCAGCTATTCCACTCTTAGGCATATTCCCAGAAGATCTGAAAACATCTTACCACAGTGGTATATGTGCACCCATGTTTATAGCGGCACAATTTGTAATAGCCAGATCTTGGAAACAACCTAAGTGCCCGTCAACTGAGAAATGGATAAAAAAAATTGTGGTACTTTTATACAATGGAGTACTACTCAGCTATAAAGAATGATCACATTGAGATATTTATAAATAAATGGATGCCCCTTGAATCTATACTCCTAAGTGAAATAAATCAAACTCACATGTATAAATATCATAGTCTCCCTAGTGTAAGAAATGGTAAGAGTACAGAAGATTTTATGGAAATCATGGTTCACCATTATAGTGCTTTGATGTCTTATGTTTTCATTCATTGGTTGGAATGGTTTTATTCTGTTTTGTTTCATCTTAATATATGTGATCGTATGAATAGTTACTTTGAAGACAAGACAATATGGCAGCCAATGCTGATTTAATATCATCTTGCTCTGAAGTCCTACCATGCTTTTGTTTTTCTATTACCATTGGTTCTATCACATTGTGTCTTATTGGATTTTAATATGTATGATAGTAAAAACAAAATTTTTATGGAAAATGAGATAATGTAGCGGCCATTGTTCATCTTTGGTTGTTTGGTTCAGAATGCCTTGGAATACTTCCGTTCTCTTGAGTTGTTTTATTCTGCTTTGTTGTGTTTGACATTGCTGTGTGGGCCTGGGCTCAACTATTTCAAAGACAGAGACATTGTGGTGGCTACTGTTGGTATCCAATTGTCTTGTGGGGTGCTGTGTTGCTTGCATTGTTCTGTTCTGATCTGCTTGGATCTGTCCTCTTTTGTTTTATTCTCCTTAAAATTAAAAAAAAATAAATTTTGTGATTGTTCGAGCTGAAAATATCCATAGGCTTTTGAACACTCTCACTGTCATTATTCATGTTAATGTTAACATGGTAACACGACAGTGTCATTTATGTTACATTAACATTCAAGGTCTTGGTTCTTAAAATTTTTTCGCACCAAGTCATATTGTGACTTTCTGCTCTGACCGACTTCCTTTTTTTTTTTTAAACCTATCAAATTGCTAAATCTCAATAGAGATTCTCAGCTGGATCCCACAAATAACTTTCCTTTGATAGCCTGAGTGAGTGAGCAAGTGAGAATTCAACATAACATTCTAAATGAAGGAAGGCAAGAGATACATAATGAAAATGATTTAAAGGCATGGCATGCTCAGTTATGATGTCACTAGAAGTGTACTAACCTATTAGAAGGGAATGAAACCTTTTCTACTGGTGTCAATTCTGTCACCCACTTGAGGATCTGTGTGAGGATTTTTTGAGACAGGGTCATGTTATGTAGTCCAGGCTGACTGCAAACTCACAGCAATCCTCCTGCCTCAGCCTCCTGAATGCTGGGATTACAGGCATGTGCTACTACACCTGGCTATTGACTTTTTGCTTTAAATAGAGTTTTTAAAACTGTAATAGACTAAGTGAAACTTTGTGTCATCATTGGAAACAGGAAAAAAAACAATAAATAGAAAGTAACACAAAAATAAATTCATCAGAAAGAAAATGATGTAAGTGTATTGCAGCTGGTGGTGCTGCCCAGAAAGACTCAGAGTGTGGGGCCTATTTTTCGATGGAAGAACCCAGGCAATGCTGAAGACAGAGTAGTGGGCTAGGGATGTGGCTCAGAGGCGCAGTGCCTGTCTGGCAAGCACGGGCTCTGAGTTCGATCCCCAGTGCCAAAAAAAAAAAAAATCGTAGGGAAAAAAAAAAAGCCCCTTTAAAAAAATAAATAAAGACAGAGTAGCACAGAATTGAGGTCATAAGATAGTCGTAAGTCTGAGAGAAAACTAAAAAGGAAGTCACTTTCTCATATAGCAAGTTGGAGGTTTTTAACGCCACCCTGCCCTCTTTTGGAGGATGGGAACCAGGCTGTTTCCTCCTCTGTTCCCACGACGGCCCCGTTTTACTCACTGCTCCTGGTTCCACACCTGTGATCCGCACAAACACTTATCTTCCTGAATTTTCCTATAATACCCACAGATATCACAGAACTTGAGGAAACCCCCCGATTTGTGGCTGTCTGACCAAGCCTTGTGGCCGTGCTGTTGGGCAGCTGGCAGGAGGTGGTTTTGTAATGTCCAGAACCCGGGTTTGGAATTTAACCAAGTATGCACTTAGCTCATTTCTGTAGGCACTTGATGAATTTGGATGTCAGGAGGGAAAAAAACTGAGCACTGCTCTGGCAAACAGAACCCAAGGGTAGACTGGATCTGTACCGTGGAGAGTTCCTGGGCAACTGTTCCCAAAATACCAGGCCACCAGGTGCTCCTGGCCCTCGGAGGAGCCCTGACTGTCTTTACCTGATGGAGGATCGGTCCTGCAGGGAGAGGGGACCGGGAAAGGAAACAAAAAGGAAAAGAAAAGACAAGGCCACGGGTCAGGCCAAACCCCAGGGTCCTGGGAGCTGGGCCTGCCCTACAGGGTGTGATTTTCCCAGTTGTGGGGGAGAGCAGTGAAGACCAAAGATCCTGGTGGGGCAGCTCCAGGAAATTGCCAAGCCACGGAGGTGAGCAGAAAGTTGCCAGGATGGCTTTGAAGCTGTGATTCTCCTGCCTCAGTCTCTAGAGCAGCGATGGCAAATCTGTAGCGTGTGTTACGGCAGGCACGCGCGGCCCTCTCTGTAGGCACACAAGCCCAGCATATGAGTTTTTCCAAACTAAAACCTCAGTATTCAGGCTTAATTGCGGTGTTGGCGCTTTGGGATACTGTACGCAGTTCTCGGGGGAAAGTTTGGGCAGTCGGTCTCTAAAAGGTTCCCCCTCACTGCTCTAGAATAAGTAGCAGGGATTACAGATGTGCACCACAACTTCCAGTTTTTTGTGCCTTTCTGATCTGCCCTGAGAAGTTTAATTCCTAAAGAAAAAGAATCCCAGGAGCAATCCACCGCTCCAGGATTATTGTGGAAATCGGTGCTCAGGATCCGCTCTGCAATTTGAGCTTCTAAAGTAAAATGTAGCAGGTGCTCTGACTAATAAAGCAGTGGCAAGGGCGAGGTGGGGGGCAGCAGTCACTGAGGGGAGGAGAGAAGTGTAGAAAAAAAGAGGAATTCTTTACTTAGCTGAAATAAAGTCAAAGCCTCCTAGTCATTTTAAATATTCTGGTAGCCATGTTACCAAAACTAAAAACAAACAGGTGAAATTAATTTTAATAATATATTTCATTTAGTTCAGGAAGTTCAAAATATTATTTCAATCTCATAAATATAAAATTAAATATTAAAATATTTAGTAAAATATTTTACTGTTTTTATACTAAGCTCTTGAAATCTGGTTGTTCTGTTTACACTAATAGCACATTTCCATTTGGCCAGTGCTCAGTAGCTACATATTAGATACAATTTTGCAGCCTTGGATACTTAGGTACAAACATGCTCTGAGTGTAGTGGGAAAGTACTCTGTCCCCCTGAGAGGAGCTTGAACTGGTGGAAACTTCTGGAAAGGAAAACCGTTTGATAGTATGTGTCAACAGCCTGTAAAAAGTGTTGAATTAGTAACTTCCTCTTCTAGAAATCGGCCTTTGGAAAAGAATAGGAGGCTCTGACAGGTTCTTCTCTTTTTTCCACAAGAGAGTTCAGAGTTTGTAGCTTCCACTAGAGGCCATGAATGGAGAGTACTAATCACAACAGAGGTGAATGAAACACAAATACAACACAAATGAAATAAATCACAGATATTAGGCTGAGAGAAACAGACACACACAAAAATGAAACACAGTATATAATTCTTCACACAGGTTTCTGAAAATCAGATCTAAAACTTGGGTCCATGGTTTTCTGGGGCAGGGGATGTATGGGAATGGGGGAAATACTGGATGCAAAAAGGAACAGGGAAAGTTCTAGAAACAGAAATGGTCTATACCTTGAATAGAGTGATATCTCTATCTATCAAATCACATCTATACAATCAGATCTTATCTTTGGATTCTACATCCTTAGATTCAACCAACCATGGATGAAAAATAGTTGGAAAAAAGTCTGAGCATGTATAAATTTTCTTATTCAAGTCATCAACCTGTATATTTAAAATTTATAAATGTTATATGAGTTATACTTCAGTGAAGTTGCCTTTTTAAAAGCAGAAGCAAAATAAAGACAAGCTCAGATAAAAAGTCAGACTTTGTTGCTAGAATATTTACACTAAAATAGATATGAAATAGAACTTTTCAAATAGAAGGAAAATGATTCCAAGACAAAAAAAAAAAATGATGAGCAACAGAAAGAGTTAATATGTGAACAAATACAAATGTGTGTTGACTGAACAAAACAACATTAATCTAAAATGTGTAGAATTAAAGTTCATGACAGCAGAATGACAATAGAGTTAATGTCCGTCTCCTAGAGCAAAGCATATTTGGGTAGCAGGCAAAGATATGACTTTAAAATTTTGGGTGGTGGAAAAGAGAGGAAGGGACCTCCCTATAGGGTACCCTGGCTGGCCTGGAATTCACAGTTATCTTGCTTCAGCCTTGTACATAGCTGGGATTATTGGCCTATATCACCATGCCCAGCTAAAAGTATTACTTTCTATTAGACATTGCTAATTCAAAGATTCCAGGTTTTAATCTCTAAGATTAGCACTAAAGAATAGTAAAGGAATGCAAAACAATGGGAAGAGAGAATGGAATAATAAATACGCCTATTTCTGAAAAAAGGCAGACAGAAAAATACAAAACAGGTGAAATACAAACAAAACAGCCAACAGGTACAAACCAAAATATATTTTTAAATAAATTAAATACAAATGGACTAAATACACCAATTTGGCAGACTTGACAGTGAAAAACTTCATGCTGTTTAAAAGTGTATAGGGTAACCCTGATTTATCAGCTTGATTGGATTAAGAAAGGAAGGTTAGTGAAGCACGCTTTTGGGTGTGTCTGGGTGGGTCATGGAGGCAACTTGGGCACTATATGTGGTCCCTGCCCCTTCCTCTATCCACTTCTTCCCAGCTGTCATGAAGAAAGCAGCTTCACTCTGTCAAACCCTTCTGCCATGATGCTCCTTCCTTGGAGCCCAAGGACCATGGACTAAATCCTCTGAGACCAGGAGCCTGCTGTATCTCTTCTTCTTTAAATTGTAGGTATAATGTGTCTCAGTGACAGGAGGGCTCACACAAAGAGACACACCTTACACAAAATGACAGTTTAGTTAATTCATCCAATATCAAAATGCAGGAAAGGTATACTACATACTCTAAAAGAAAATTGGCATGGTCATATTGAAATTAAGGTAGAATTTTAAAATTTTACCAGAGGTAGAGGAATATTTCATAATTATAACTTAATCAGTTCTCTAGAATGTTTCAAAATGTTTAATTTGTATATACCTACTAACATAGTTTTACAATATATAAAGCAAGAATTGATAAAAATAAAAGGTGAAATAGACAAATCCATAATCATAGTAAAGGACTTTAATATACTTTGGATAACTGGAAAAACAAATAGACCAAACAATCAGAAAACTGAAAAACAAATAACAATATGGAGGCTCTTAACGGAACCATTAAGTTCATGTTCAGTAGCATTTACAGTGCACTGCCCCCAATAGCAATCCCCTGCCTGCCCTCAAAAGTGCATAGGGACTATTTGTCAAAATTGGCTATAGTCAGATTGCAAGTTCTTCACAAATTTCAGAGGACTGAAATCATTAAGACTGATTACTGTGGAATAAAACGTGAAGTCAATAATAAAAGGTGGCTTTAAAAAAAAAAACTCCAAATTCATGAGTCAAAGAAAAAATAAAAATCGAAATTAGCAACATTTTGAATTGGGTGATAATGAAAATACAACATATCGAAATTTGTGAGATATAGTTAAAGAAGTCAGAGAAATGTATAGCCTTATGCATATATATTAGCGAGCAAAAACAATAACTAAATGTTGCTTTATCATTTCAAGTTTGTTATTAAGCATAGCAGTTTACTCTTGTTCATAAATATCTTCTGAAAATGTTTGTAAAGTGCATGTGAAATTTTAACACATAGCTGGCATTCTTAATTTCCTATTCATCATATAATGAAAATGTAAATATTCATGCTAATAAAAAAAGGCTAAGAGGAAATTCACATCAATTGTGATTTATTGAGCTACAGGATTATGCAGATCATTTCTATTACTTTGCTTTGGTAAGATATATTTTCAATTGCCTAAGATAAGGCAAAGACTACATAAATGAGGTGAACCTGGACCCTGAATCGGAGGGAGGTCCGTATCAGCCAGAAGTTTGGGGAAGGCAAGTGCAGCCCAAGGCTTAATAGGGCTTCGCCACTGATCCATTGTTAATGTAGCCATCACTGCACACAATGAGGTCGCCAGATACACAACTGTCCTAGAAGGGAGAACAACTGAGACCCATGGGTGGAGATGACTCTTTCTATTTCTGTCCCCTAATCCCAGGGAGGCCCCAGAGAAACCACAGGTGCACACACAGTCAACATCACTTTCTAACGGGGAACTCACCCTTGGTTTTCCCCTCCTCTATCCCAGAGCACCCTGAAAGATGTGCATTCCTCAATGCCAAGATTAAAAAACCATTCTACGAAGATATTCCCAATTGTCTTTTCGATGCTTTAATGACTTTGCCCACATAGCTAGTCACTGTGGAAAATTTGTGAAGTGAAAAAAGAAATACTAAAAGTCACTACTACACTCTGGGGTATTTCCATTCAGCTTTTGACTCTGTGCATGGATGTGGATACTGGCCTTTCACACATTTGGCATCGCTCTATGTTTTTCTTGTGCTCTGACTGTTAGCTTTCACTTCTTTCTAACTTTCAGGACTCTCTTCTGAGCTGCAGATACTGGTTTCCAACCAACTTGGCTTCTTTATAAAGCAGAATGTCTTACATTACATGATTTTCTTTTATCCAATGGAAAAACTCACAGGCTACACATCTATTTTAAAGCCTTGCACCTTAGCCATTCCCTGTGCCCACCGGAGCCTCAGGGATGCCAAGTGGTGGCATCTTCCTTGGCTGACCCTGGCTGCCGAGCCACCACAGCAAATCTGGGTGACTTGCTTAGCAGCCTCTGCCAGCTGTGAAGTTACGCAAAACAGTTTTACCCTCCATGTGACCTCAAGAACAACTGCCAGGGAGCGGGCAGGGCTTGGTAGGGTGGGAAAGTATCCATGATGTTGTAGCCTTATTCATTCTGTCCCCAGAGAGCCTCTGAGCCTCACTCTGGGCTACACGTAGGCTGCAGCAGGGCACAGATGATAACAATTAACTGCAGGGCCCCTGCCCTGACCTAGCGCCTGACATATACTGCCACCCTGCGTGGCAGGATAACCTCGGGATGAAGTGAATGGTCTTCAGAGGCACTGAAAGGGAAAAGCTATACACAGAAACTGTTCTTTTTAAAACTTTGTTTCTAGCTCTGTAACTGTTTCATGGCTCTGTAATTGCTTTCCCTTGTAACCATGAGTGTGGAACCGAAGCTGGTTGTACTAAATTTTGTGGTCATTAATCTAGTCTTGTAACTGATGGTCATTAATCTAGCCCTGTAACCAATGATCTCACCCTGTAGCTAATCAGAAGAACTACCAGGCTGTCCTGTCCCACCTTTGTAACCCCTGCTTATGCCTCATATAAACATGCTGGCTCACATACACTCACTGCCAGGCTTTTGATGGAAGTTATTCCAGCCAGGACCACCAGTGTAAAATAAAGCTGTTTGTCACCTCCTGACTTCCTTGGGTGTTGCTCCTTTCCCAGAATCAGTTTTGCCACAGCAGCATCACTGGCTGAATTGAAACCTGATCATTAACAAGGCAGAAAGAGGCTCCTGTTTGTGGACCCTCAGCTGCATGGACTGGTTGTTAATGTTTTTCAGGATTCAGGGAATAGTGACCCATCAACATGATCTCTGTTTCCAAGGCTTACCAGAAGGACCAGTTGTAAGAACCACAACTCACTGGCTTTGATTTTTTTCACAGTGAGAATCCCTTCCTCATTGTGCTGCTGGAAGGATTGAGTGAATATGTGCAAAGTGCTTAGACAAGGCTGGGTGCACTGCAGATTCTCAGTGATTGTCCTCTATTTTCTCCATCCTTACCACAGCCCTAAGTGGCAGTGGTAACTATAACTGATAATTTACAAACATGGAAACCAAGGCACAGCAAGGTTAAACACTTCCATGCCTGCACAGAGTTTACAGGTGAATAGGACAGGAAACCCAGAATGAGGAATTGCAGTGTGGTGAACATGTGTGAGGCTTGTGAGTCTGGCACTCTTTCCAGGGTTTCCTTGGGCTCTGGTCACCATGATCAGAGGTATCTCTGCTCTAAGGGGATATAATGGGGAGACAGAGCTAGACTCCTCTCTTTCCGGGAGTTTGACTTTGAAATAACCAGAAGGATAACTCAGAGAACATGAATAGTGGTCTCCTCAGCCATGCAGGCACAATATCTTCATTTCACAAACCCTCTTAATGAACTCCATGAGCAGAGATGACTTCAGGGTGCCCTTGCTTCTTACAGCCTGGAAAACACTGATAAACAGCCCATTTGGTGGAACCTTATTATGGTTTGCATCTAGATGCTTCCCACTCCCCCCAAGCCTCATGTGGTCATAGGTGAAGCCTTTCAGAGGTGGCTGGATCTAGAGGTGGCTGGGATCAAGGGTGTGTGACTGATTCGGCATAGTTCTGGGTGTGGATAATGGAAAGCCTACTATGGGTGTGAGTGATACCTGACCTTAGGGCATGCAGCCTAGACAGAAAGGGAGAGAAAGAAGACTGCTCATCGCTTGCTGTCACTGCTACTTGCTGTCTTATGCCTGTCCTGCTTTCTCAAGGACCATTTCTCCTCTGTGATGCCCCTCTGCCATGCCACCCTACTTTGGAGCTAGCCAACTATGAACTGAAACTTCTACAGACTGTGAGCTACAATAAACCTTTCCTCTTTTGACTTTAGGTGTTGGGTATTTTGTCTCAGCAAGAAAAAAAATTACTAAGACAGACTTTCATTCTGTAAGAGATCATCCAGCAATGCTTGAATCACCCTGACTACACCATGACTACAAACATTGACTCACAGTGCCAGCAGACAGAGCTTGGCCCCCATCCCAACCAAAGAGGGCTGGATGGAGAAGAGAAACCTCAAGAAAATCACTTCCCATCATCTACACTGAATTCATGATTTCATGCTTTACTTAGAAACCCAGTCGCTGGGAATCATCATTCATTCTTTTTTAAACATACACACTTCAAAATAAATGACACAACTTTCTGCAAATGTGTTTCAATATCATCAGATAAGATTCCAAAAGGATCTGACTCCTATTCTGAAAAACATTCTTTAGCAATGAAGCAGAGGCTAACTCAGAGTTTCAGTTCAAAGTTGGTTGTTCAGACAGAGAGCTCTATATAGGCCGGCCACCCTGCAAGTGTCTCTGCTGGGATAATTTCTACATAGAGGTTGGAAACAAATCTAAACAAAAACCATGGCATCTTTAGAATCTGTCTCAGTCCATCTGCCTCTTCCTCTATCCCTACCCCCAAGCTCTTTTACTTTCTGGAGATGAGAATTCCCAAACATCCAGCTGCTCAGGATCCTTGGTAGCACAGTAAACGTGCAAGGATGTTATATATATATATACACAGAAAAGTCCAGCTTATGAGATATGATTTTACTAACCATAGGACAGCTTTCAGAGACCTTCCCACCCCTTTGTTAAAGACTAACGTAGTGGTAGAGTACAGTGTTGATTAAATAGCTCAGGTTGCTTAGGGACTTGAATGACACTCCCCACCCCCTTGCTTTGACTCATGAGATGGGAGCAGAGGTGGAGTCAGTCACTCAGGCAGGCAGTTTAATGCATCAGTGCAGAATTTATCAGTGTGCAGCTCTTTTTTTCTAGGGCCAACACCACTGAGATAGTGGCTGCTCTATCAGCCCAGGGTCATATGTAAGTAGCTACAATATGTGTAGCCTTTTGCCAATTCATGATGGACACTGAGTGTTAGCAGGAAGTAAACCATGGCTGTTTGAGCTGCTTAGATTTATGAATTAGCTGTAACTGTGGCTCAACCTTGCTCAAAATTTGACTGATAAAATAGTTTTCTACAAGAACATTCAATCCATGAGGAAACTGAAGTCCTTAGAAGGGCGAGTGAGTTGTCTTAAGCCAGTCAAGACTGGAAGTACAGCAGGGATATTTAAGATGGTTTTAGGCCAAGGGAGGTGACTGTAGCCCTTCCCTACACTTGCAAGACTGAAGTTTCTACCGGACAGAAACCCAGTACATTAAAGGATGCAGCTAAGTGATCACCTTGTTCTAAGGAACCTAAGAAAATGCCCAAGAATGCTTCATTAAAACCAAACACAAGGGCCACAGATATAGCTTAGGTGCACAAGTGCCTACCTGGCAAGTGCAAGGTTCTGAGTTCAATTTCCAGTACAAAATAAACAAACAAATAAACAAAAATGGAAAAAACCACACAGGTGAAATGCAAGACTTCCTGTGCACCACTGACAGTGAATGAAAAGCTATCCCTGGTTTGGAGAGTTACACAGTAAACATTTGTGAGTGGAAACAGATTTATTTTATAATCAATCTAGGAAGAGATAAGAAACTCATGTCCTGGTTTGAAACAAGGAATCAAAATGAAAAATGAATGCTTACGAAAACATTACAGAGCAGAAGTCAACAAAGCAGATTTTCAAGTATTTTTTTTTTAAATCCCAGGATCTCAAAGAATACCATGTAAGGAAAATGCTCCATGATTGCCAAGCATTTCAAGATTTCCTTTATCTTGTATTTCACCTTCCTTTCATGTGGCATAGACCTCTGAACACCATAGTACAGTCTCAGCTCAGTTGCCTCTAGGTACCACTCTGACCCCAACAGCACTTCATTTCTGAATTCTCAGCAGCAGGTGGATAATGTTCAAGGGACCAATCAATACCTGCACGCCACCCAAAAGGCCATGGAGGGAGCCACTTTTGGTTCTTTCTCCCTTTCTGTTAGAAGCACACCTTCTCACTAAAATCTAAACAGCAAATAACACCTATGGCAAAGCGGGAACTTGCCATGCACGATACAAGCTTCCAAAATACTCTATCAACCACAGTCCTAGAAAACAGGAAGAGTTTATTGATATTATTTATTGAGTTAATATGTCAAAATCATCATTCCTTGCCTACTTCAAGTAAGGCCTGTCTGCCTTAGAACTGGTATTATCCAGATTGCAAAATATCAGAACATTTTGGCGCCACCAATGCAAGCATAATTCCCAGCATAACCTGAACACATACATGCATGAATTCTGGGGATAGTATCTGGATTCTCCTTTAGGAAACTACTTCTCTCTTTGGTAGATTCATTGTGGTGACTAATATACAGCCTCCTCAGTAGAGGAATTTTATAAGTGAAAAGCAATTACACTGGGATTTCAGGGGTAAAGACACCACATGGACAAGAAGGATGATCTTTAAATTGCCCAGAAGAAAGGCAAGAAGTCTAACCCAGCCCAGCAGCATCCACAGGAAGCTAAGGCCAAGTCTGTTTTTATACAATACTGATGGTAAAGACGCCTGGATAACACAGCCAAGCGGTTAACAAACTGGGTCCTTACTCTGCTGCATGCTACACAAAAATCCAAATTTCTCCCCTCTTTTCTTCATTTGTTTTCAATTTCTTAAGGAGCTTAACCTAGAAAACACACCAACCCCCTAAGCCTCTGCCACACCAAGCAGTCCCTGACGGAGAACACCGAGCAGGCGGCTGAAGCTGTGATGACTATGGATACTTGTAATCATTTATTTTATCCTGAAGCATTAATCCCTCAGAGTTTCCAAGCAGAAATAAATGAGTCCTCTTATACCTCCTCTTTCCTCCTTTCTTTTCTCTCCTCCTCCCTTTTTCCCTGCTGCTCCTCAATCTCTTTCTCTCATGGAGAAACACCATATAATTTGGACCCCAGATATGCAGACACTGCCACCTTCCCACAAAGAAAGGAATGCAGATACAGCTGACTCAGTATTAGGTGTGGGACTGCTAAAGGCAGTAACCCCACATTCCTCATAGCAACCCCACATTCCTCAGGGTCAGTGCCTCCTTCCTGTGCTCCAGAAGCCCTGTTCAGAGTGTGTGGAGGGGAGCCATCTACCCTGCAGGAATCCTGAGCTTCTAGGTGTGAGTGGAGAAGAGTATTATCCAACACAGCATTTCGGACATGAGGAAACTGAGGCTCTCAGCAGGGCAGAGACTTGTCTGGATCACACAAAACTAGAACCCACCCTTCCCGGTCCTGATACCATTGCTTCCTTTGCTTACTTCTAGCTAAGTAGGCCCCTCAGCAGCAGTCTCCCCCATGTCCCAGCCGAGATGGACACTGTCAGAATGGCGAAAGGGCAGGGGAATTCCTGCCCACTGGAATTCCTGTTTCAAAGGATGTGGTGTTTTCTTTTCTAAACTGACAGTCTTTCATGTCAATTGATAGTGGCAGTGAAGGACAGACTCCATAGCCTGGCTACCTGGTTCTAGTCACTGTGTGATTTGGACAAATAACCCCACCTTCTAGGCTTCCATGTCCTTATCTGTGAAATGCAGGTAATAATAGAATCTATCTTCTAGGATCACCTTCAGGATACAATGAATTAAGATACATACAGTGTTTAGAACAGCATCCATCACACAAGCATTAGTCATGCTCTACAAGACAGTAATCTTGGGTCATCTGTGGGGCCCAGCACTTGACTACTGGAGATGGTGTCCACCTGGTCCCCCCCTGTACCTATAGCATACATAGGATGCATCATAAAACCTGTTCAATGAATGGCTCTGGCTCCAGGCATTGCTCACAGCAGGGTCTTCATTGTGCATTTCCCTGATTCACAGGTTCACTGAAGAGATTGCCACCTGCTAGGGTGATTCATGAATAAATTCAGATTTACATCACCAGCCTTTCCTATTGCTCTAAGTCTTCCATATTAGCTGCTGCCTTAAAAAGATTAACCAGAGTCCAGCTTTCCATTTTTAAAGCACTATCTGGACAATGGCTTGCTACTTACACTTGCTGCTTGGCGACCAGGCCTCTCACAGTGCATTATGGGACTGATTTGCAACTATTGATTGACATTTTCCGGGCTTCACCCAGACTTTGAAAAACAAGTAGCCAAAACTATGGTGCTTCTCTCCATGAATAAAAACTTTTTTTTTCAGTACAGATGGAACATAGGGTTTCAGGTATGCAAGGCAAGTGCTCTATCACTGAGCTATATCCCCAACCCCAACAAAAACATCTTAATAATAAAAACCAATAGCCTATCACATAGGCTTAAATAAAAAATCCAGGTTCTGGAAGTCTGAAAAGGGATTAAGAGCTGAGACCTAAGGAAATGCTACACAAAGAGAAGATCTGGAAGTCACAGAACATCAGAAGACACATTTAGGACTAACGCAGAGTGTCTATAGCTTTTCAAATGCAAAGCATTTCACAAGAACAAAACATATGAGCCACCACAAAAGCGTGAGCTGAAACTTGGTGGTGAGCAAATTAGCACCGTGCTGACTGCTGGCCAAAGTACTTAGCTGAAGACTTGTGTCATGCCACTTAACACATAAGCACATTCAGCCAGCATCTCGGCACAAATCTGTCACACAGCTCGGCCAGAGAGTGGCGGGCCTTTGTGTGCATTGACCCTGAGGAGCAGTCAGCACTGAGAGGATGACCCAACCACAAACTCTGAACTGTACTCCTCAGAGCCTGACAGCCTGCGCCTCTAGTGAGGTCCTAGCTTATGGAAATGAAGACCTGCCTAACCAGCCTTGGCACCCAGAGGGAGGAGACACCGTATGTGCAGGCCATGGCAGGTGCTTAACCCCAAATAGTGGAGGCTTTTCTCATAACCAGAGAGGACCAAATAATTTCTTCTTTCCAAACCCTGCAAGTATGTGCATATTTATCAGAAGATCAAATTCATCAGATCAATTTGCATTCTCAAAAGTAAACAAGGTGGGGGAAAAGTCCTTTCTTAGGAACGTTGAGCTACAAGCAGAGGGCGCAGCACAGACACAGAAATGTCACCTGACTCTTCCTCTGCCCTTAGAAGTCCTGGTCTACAGGCCCTGATCCCCTGACCTGCACACTCTCAACTTGCCCATGTTCTTTGGGATCTTTGTTCCTGCTTCCAGGATCCAAGATGGACTAGAATCCCCCAGAGACCATCCACTGCTGCTACTGATGAAGGATTCCGGGTGCCTAGAAGGGGTCTCCATCTGTTCGAGCAGACTCCAGACCAGGTGCTGTAGGCTGGGAACACCTGGCTTCAAATCCTGGTCCTGCGTTTGTTCTCTCTGTTCTGAGCCTAGTTCCTTTGTGTGGAAATTGAAAATCATTATGTCTATCTCCAGGATTGTTTCACACTTTAACACAGTGTTTGTAAAGCCAGTTGGTAAGGTTTGAATATTTATCATCCAGAATGTATGTGTTAGAAATTTAAACTTCAAAGTTGTATGTTCATAGAATTGGGAGTTGGGAGGTAACTGAGTCATGGGGGCTGTGTATTCTCGATGCAGTAAGCCACTCATTGATCAAAGAATGAATGGATTTGCAGGTTTTCAGATAATATGGTTTAGACCTTAAATGTGCTTCAGAGACACAGATGCTAAGACCTCAGTCCCAGCCTGCGGTGCTATTGGGAGGTTGTGGAACTTTTATGAGGTAGGGCCCAAAGGAAGGAAGTCAGGTCATTTGGGCTTTAAAAGGGATATTGTGACCTCAGCCTCTTCCTCTCTTTTTCTCTCTCTCTGCTTCCTAGGCATCCTGAGATGGTAAATTTCTTGCCTCACACACTAACCACCACGATGCTCTACCTCCTCACAGGCCCAAAGGCAACAAGGCCAACTGACCATGCACTGATACTTCTGAAACTGGGAGCCAAAATAAACTTTTCCTTCATTTGAGATGATTCTCTCACTTATTTTGTCACAGCGATGGAAAGCTGACGAACATAATGGTTATCAAGGGAGTGGGTTAGTTATTATGAGCAGGTCTGTTACAGAATCCAGTTTGGCTATCTCTCATGAACTCCAGATATAGCTCCTTGATACTGGACTTCTTAACCACCAGAATTACAAGAAACAAATTTATTTATAAATTATACAATCTCAGATATTCAGCTATAGCAAGAGAAACATTAAAATAGATTTATTAACTATCTTTTTCTTATAAACTAATGATAGGGAAAAGACGGGCAAAATTCTTCAATAGTTTCTCACCACAATTAGAATAAAATCTGAATCCTTACTAGCCCAAAAGGCTCTCCATGGCCTGAGCAGGACCTATTGCTTAGCTCCTGTCTGTACCCTCCTGGGCCCTGGCCTCACCAAGCTGGGCTCTCACTACTCCACATACCCAGGTTCTTCCAACCTCTGGGCTTCAAACATCCTGCTGCCCGCATCTGGTATGGTTTCAGTCCTTTTGTGCATCCACAAGTCCTAGGTGAAAACGCTCATTCCTAGAAAAGCGTCTCCAAACTTCCCTAATCCCAGCATAGTGCTAACCTGTCTCACAATTTGTGTTTTTTCCACCTAGCACACTCATCATGATTTATAATTAGGTTTTCAATTGTATGTTTATGTTCACCCTTACTACAGACCAAATGTGTAAGTTCCCCCTGAAAGCCACATGTTGAGGTTCTAATCTTTTCTGCGATGGTGTTTGGAGATGATTAGGATTAAAAGAGGTCCAGAGGGTGAAGCCCTAGCAAGGATACTAGTGTCCCTGTAAAAAACAGACATGAGAGACACCTCTCTCTGTCTGTCTCTATCTCTGTCTCTCCCTCTGTCTATCTCCCTCTTCCACATAAGGACAGGGCAAGAAAGTGCTATCAGCAAGCCAGGAAGAAAACACCCACTAAACAGAACCATGCTGGTGTTTTAATCCCATTCTTCCAGCCTCTGGAATCATAGGAAAGAATGTCAGTGGTTTAAGCCACACAGTCTATGTTCATATGTTATAGAGACAGACTGAAAATTCCATTTGGCCTGAGGCTGGATCTGTTTTATTCACTGCTGTGTACCAAAGTGTTCAGTAAGTGTCTGGTTTCAGAAAGACCTTCTGTAAAATTTGTTTTTTCATGTTGATGAAATGAATGCCCAAAGTGCTAAGATGAACCAGGAGCTATCAATAGCTTTCTAAATGTCTTCAACACCAGGCTGGAGAGTCAGCAAAGCACTTCAACTCCTGGGAAAGCCAGAAATTGTCACCTCCTTATAGGAAATATTAAAGTACCTACAACCCACTCAGTTGAGAATTTGTTTCTCTGGACCCTCAAGTTCCATTGGAAAGCCTAATAAAAGACAAGGAGAAAGTGAATGGGGTAAAAAAGAAGAGGGAAGAAGAATAAGACATTTCAAAACAAGGGACTTACTTATAACAGGCTTCCCTCTTTCCCTTCCTCCTTTCTTTCCTTCCTTTTTTTCTTTATTTAGGTGGTACTAGGGATTGAACCCATGGCCTTAACCTGCAAGCACTCTACCACTGAGTTCCATCCCCAGCCCTTTTAATTAATTAATTAATTAATTAATTAATAATCATGTCTTGAAACAATGTTTCACTATGTTACCTAGGCTGGCCTTGAACTTGTAATCCCCCTGCCTCAGTCTCCCAAGTGGCTGAGACTACAGGTGTGTACCACCATGCTCAGCCAGGCTCCTGTATTTTCCATGGAACAGTCTGTTAAACTGGAAATTCTGGGCCTGTTTTCTGTGCTCCCAAACACTGGCCTGAGTGAAGGGATGCTTTACTACACCCAGGCCAACCATCTCAGTGCCTGTGAATGACATTTATCACAAAACAAACACAATCCACTGCAGTAGTCAATATCAGAACCAGGGGGCTTATCTTCTTTTAAATCTGAGTTATGCCAAACAGTCTAAGCAGTGGCTGAACTTTAAAAGTTATCTGAGTAGCAAGAGAAAGAAATTCCACTTTCACTTTATATGCACAACAAGGCTCTATGTTTAGAAGTATAAAGCCAGTCTCACAACTGTGGTACTGGACAGGGGGTGGGTGTGGTGAGGTGGGTGGGGCAAGCAGAACGGAGGGCCACTCACTCAGCAGCTGGGCCAGAGGTCAAGAAGGGGGCCCACTTCCAGTGCGGGACACAATACTTCCTCCCTGGGCTCCTTGTATAACCCCAGGGAACCTCAGCTGTCTCATCTGCAAAATGGGGAAAACAGTAACTACTGAGTACATAGAATTGTTGGGAAGATTAAATAAGCTGAAAAACAAGCAGAACAAAACCGACGGGGGGCGGTTTTGCTAGCACACAGTAAGCCTATGTGAATGTTGTAGGGTCTATTAGATCATTTCATTTAATAAATTAAGCTTGAAACCAATCCTTTCAGATTGGTAGAGGTATCTCCAAACTAAAGCTTGTAAGTACTTTACCCAAGACACATAAATGAGAAATAGCAAGACCATATTGGAACCAAAGTAGCCATCATAATTATTACCACCAAAAGAATCACTGGTCATTAAAAGTGAGGTGGTGTGCCAAGCCTTCACACAGATTAACTCATCAAGTATCAAAAATGCTCTGTAAAGAAAGAATCATTTTACAAGGAGGACACAGGGTTGGAACGGCCAAAGATGTTGACCGAGTTCTTACGGTAAGGAACAAAGTAGGAATGTGATGCCAATTATGGCTCTAAAACCCAAGATTTCTTCCATGTAAGTCGTGCTGAGCTGGTATTTGTTGTAGATCTCATATCTGCACTTGAAATTGTCAGCACATCTGATTTTGTGCTAAATGTGAAATATGGGCCTTATTAAATGGAGCCAGGAATGGTCACCTAAAGGAAGGGACTTATCATCCTGTGTTATGAAGAGTTAGGAGACATCCAAAGAAAAGCCCAGTGATCAACCTGGTCTCTTCCAAAAGTCTTGACATTACAGATAGCAGTCTGGGACTGTATAAAATGAAGCACAGTTCTTAGTCATTAGAACTCTAATCTTTCAGGAAGCAGAATGACATAAACATTCTTCCGAGTAACAATTCTGCTCCCAGCTCTCCCATCACATAAGGAGTTTTTTCAGCAGTGTATAACTGCCCTGCCCAGCTGTGTGTGACTCTGAAAATATCCATTAGGACCCAATTCTTCTGACACTAAGCTATGTGGTGGCAACGATATAGCAGATGGACAAAGGACATCGACTTTTGGAAATAAACATACAACAGGTACATTTTCATGTTTTATGACTCTACTCCTCCCACACACACACATTTAGGGAATCTGGTGCTCACTTAGTAATTACCTGGGCTCTTGACCCAGAAATTAGTCCTTTAAATGATAGTTTGCTATAAGACAGAGGAAAATGATTCCTCAGCAAAACAAATTCCCAAGTGATCATTTACCAAAGAATGATCTATTGATTTAATGAAGCATAACATGAAATTCTCTTTGGGCTCTAAAGAAGCACATCATTTGTTAGGGGGCTCTGCTCCATCAAAGGGCCAAGGTAAGATCCCTGTAGAGTGACAGCATTTCCAGCTGACTCTGGATTCAGAGGCTGGGAGGATTCAGTGGAGGGAGGTGGACAGCTTGCCTTTGGCCACGGCGTGTAGTAACTTACCACTCAGTATGTGGCAGTTCCAGATAAAACTCACATTTATTTAAAAATCTAAACCAGGAAGCTACATTTCAACAAACTTCTGTTTTGAAAGGCTTTTTTTTTTTCTTTTTAAGACAAGGTCTTACTATATAGTTTGGGCTAGCCATGAACTTACTATGTAGCCCAGGCTGGCCTCTAACTCTCAGTGACCCTCCTGACCCAGCCTCCTAAGTCCTGAGATTCTGCCTGTGTTCTACCATGCCTGGCACTTTGAAAGACTTTCTAGCCTGAGTTAAAATCTGTTAATTAATTGAAATGGCAGCATCTACTCACCTCTCATCACAAGAATCAAGACAGAAAGAATCACTTGCCCTCAAAAAACATTTGATGCACCAAGAGGAATCTTCCTAGAAACAAGTTGAGAGCTCACGGACAGCTGAAAGGAAGCTCTCGCACTGTGACTAACAAGTGCCAGTGACAAAGCACCTGCCAGGTGCCACCCACCCCATAGGTGTCTGACTCACATCATCTCACTGAACTGTGTCAGCCTTGGGAGACACTCACTAGTTCATCCCCATTTTATAGGTAAGGAAAGGTCTCAAAGAGGTCAAGAACTTACCCATGGTGACATATCACAGAAGTGACAGAATCAGAATTTGGGCCCAAGTATAATGGGCTCCAAAACTTGAGGTTTTCTCCATTCCACAAAAAAATAAAATCTACTTTTCTTGCACGTTCCTCTTCTACCTCTTTGCTGTGAGTTTTAAATCTGCTCAAATAGTCAGCACATGCCTGTCCCTTGTCTGTCTGCCTGGATCTCAGCTACTGCCCGGCATCTACTCCCCGGGAGAACAGGCAACCCACTCCTCTCTAACACCCATGGTCCAGCTACTCTTTTGGACTGTGATAAGCAAATTTTAAACAGGGAGCTTTAGGGAGGACAGATCTCACACTCAGGCGAGCACACCTTTGGCTTGCCTCTCAAAGCCAAAGGCACAGGAGTTGTCCAGACAGCATTTATTGATTTTCCAAGACATAATTTCAAATACCAACAATCTGGGCATTTCCCAGCGTACAGAACCAAGAGGGCATCGTGATCTGTCGTTCTGCATGTTTTTCAAACACCCGAGACACTGCTGCTCTTTTGAGATTTTTTGCATGGTATTCAGCGGACCTTGCCAAGCATTGTCTCATTTCCTTATTTTGCAGCCCATGAATCCCGAAGGAAGTCCTCTCCTGACCACTGGACCACGCAGGACCCTGGAAGTAGCCTGTTTACAGGCTGGATGGCGGGAGGGTCAAGGACCACCCTCCTCGCTTGCCTATGGTGTCCGGTTCCTAACCCTTAGGTGCCTGCTGGAATCACCAAAGATGCGTTTCAGTACCAAGCCTCTCCCCACCCCACCCCACCCCACCCCGGCCTGGAGATTCAGAGACACTTCAGGGAATGGCCTGGACGTCTGGATTTTAAGTGTCCCAGGTGACTGTAAGTTGCAGCGGAACTGAGAACTCCAGCCTTAGGCCACCGTGGGACACAGGGTTCCGCTGCCGTTGGCCCGTAGGGCTCCTAACTTTGGAACTTTAGTTACAACCCTCAATCTCCCCATTTCTCCGCCTCGTCCACCCGGAGCAGCCCCGTCTGCAGACCGCATGCAGGTCTCCCGGTGTCTCGGTGCCCTCGGGGCCCGCAGCCCAGAGAGTGTGCGTCTCCCCAGCGCAAACCTCCAGGACTTACCGGCCCAAGGTTTGCAGGACTCACAGCATCTGGAAGCAAGAGCAGAGGCCAGGTGCGCCAGGGAGCGGACGGCCGCCCGGGCAGCGCGCAGCCCCGAGTGGGAACTGCAGGAGGCAGCGGCCGCCGGTGCCGCCCCGCGCCTGGCGAGCTCCCGGGAGAGGCGAGGCGGGGCGGGGACTCGGCGGAAGCGCCGCTCTGCCCGCGGGACAAGCGAGGCCGAGGAGCGTCCGCGCCGCCGCCGCCGCCGCCGCCGCGACCGCGCAGGGCCAGTGCGCAACCTCAGCGCTGGGCCGGGGCGGACCTCGGGGGCAGCTCCGCGCCAGCTGGGCAAGGCCCGCCCCCTGCGAGTGCCACCCGCTTCCGCGGCCAGTGCCCGGCCTTACCGGAAAGCTGAAGTCGGGACAGGCACGCCTGGTGAAAACTAGCTAAAAGTAACCAAACTTGACGAACAAGCATATGCTTCAATCTATGCTTTAAAAAAATCTAAGCGTTTTTTCTTGGCTTGTGTTAGGTCTGTTCGTGGCGTTTGATATTCTATTTGCTCTGACGACTTGTAAATGAGCTTTTGACATGCTAATAAATGTCCCTGATTAATATTATTAAACGTTTCTCATGCTATCGAAACGTCATTTATTCAAACTAAAGAAGTCCATTAATTCGTGTGACCATACACACACTCTTGAGCATTAAAATTCTTATCAAAGGCCCTCTTCTGAGAAAGCTGAATTCAAAAGTGAAACTGCAAAAGGAAGAGATGCAGTGTGCAAACTTGTGCACGTGGAACACCCAAAGTGATGCCAGTTCCTCTAGTTTATATGAAACCCTGCTAGGAGGAAAAAAAAAAAAAACAGTTTTTCTTCTAGGATTCTGTCATTCATGTCTTTTAACCTTTCCTTTATATTTTCCATATCCGATTTCTTTTGTTACCTTCTAAAAACTTCAATTCTTTTTTGATTCAATAATTATTTTGTAGACATTTGGGTCGGTTTTTAAAAATCTATCTGTAGCACTCAGAACAGTGACCCAACGCCTTCTGGTCCTAGCGCTGCAGTGGGTGAATTCAGAGAGGAATTAAGGTGCACATGGGATCCAGGCTGCTGCCGGCTGCCCTGGCGGTGGACCCAGCAGCCTGGGTTACCCAGGGGGATCCAGTGTTATCTCAGAATCCTTATTAGTGGAAGAGGGGAAATCAGAGACAGGGCAGTCTGAAAGGGACTTGGGCCCCCCTGGGAGCTTGGAGATGAAGAAACAGCACTGGCAGTGTTTCAAATGGCAGCATTCTGTTTTTAACCTAGTGAGATCCATTTTGGGATTGTAGAATCCAAAACCACAAGCTAATATTAAGATACTAAATCTGTGATAACGTGTTATAGTAGCGATAAGAAACGAGCGTACCACTTAAAATCTTAATTTTAACGACAATTATTTTCTAAAATCTTTTTCAGTTCTGTTTCTAGAGTTCCTGTTCAATTTTTTCCAGGGGTGGGGTTGCTGAGGATGGGACCCAGGGCCTCATGCATGCTAGGCACATGCTGTGTCACCGAGCTGCCCTCAACTCCAGCCCCACTGCTCCTGTGGAAAAGTCTCTTGTTCTTTGCTGAGTCCATCATTCACAATTTTAAAACTTTTTAAAATTTTTTGTTTTAAAATCTTTTATCTTGATATAATTTCCATGTAGTTGGAAGAAATAATGCAGAGCTCCATGTACCCATAACACAATTTCCCCCAGTGGTAAAATCTTACAAAGCTATTGTACAATATTACAACTGGGGCATGGAAGTTCACACCATCAACACAAAACATTTGTGCCCCTACAGTCTCTCTCTCTCATATTGCCCTGAATATCACCTCAGCCTCTCCTTTACCTCTAGGAATCACTAATCTATTATCCATTTCTGTAATTTTATTGATTCAAGAATGTTAAATATACCTGGGCATGATGGT